>CP053457.1:123226846-123365798 GCA_022644695.1 Cenchrus purpureus | reverse complement strand
AGGGATCATAAATATGAAAGATAAGAAGTTCACAAATCTAAAGGCCCACAGCGCCACATGTTGATGACACGATTACTTCGATTGCGTTGAGGGTGTTCTACGGAGAAAATACGATTAGCGCTCGTAAAGCTTTGTGCATTTCTCAATGCAATTTCACGAAGGCAATCGATCCAAGGAACCTAGTGAAGCTACGAAATGATGTTGTGCAATGTCTTGTCGACTTTGAGTTGGCATTTCCACCTTCATTCTTGATATTATGACTCACCTCTGGTGCACCTTGTGAAAGAGATTACTATTCTTGGTCGTATTCATGCACAACATGTGGCCTTTTGAGAGGTTCATGTCAGTCCTCAAGAAATATGTTCTTAACAGCGCGTCAGGAAGGAAGCATCGCCAAAGGATATGTAACCGGGAGGTCATTGAGTTTTGTGTGGACTTTGTCGACTCAATTGACTCGATTGGGGTTCGATATCACGACACGAGGAGGCTACTAGGAAAGGGCACCATTGGAAGGAAAGCATGTTTGAGCAATGATAATGATTTGTTCAATAAAGCACACCTAGCTGTTCTGCAACAATCAACCTTGGTGACTCCGTATTATTGAGGAACACAAGCAGATTATTTCTTCACAAAATCCAACCAAAACCGAAGCATGGGTTACACGCCATCACTTGGAAAATTTCCCCTCATGGTTGAGTGAACAAGTTATTGGTGATTCCACGATTCACCCACAACTCGCTTTGTTAGCTAGGGGACCTTCTAGCACAATTGTGAAATTCCAAGCTTACGATATAAATGGTTATACTTTTTACACAAGAGACCAAGATCGGAAAACCACACACCAAAATAGTGGTGTCCATAGACATGGACAACAACAATAACAAGAACTCCTATTATGGTGTCATAGAAGAGATATGGGAGCTTGAGTGGGCCACTTAACATCCCTCTGTTTCTTTGCCAATGGGTAAAACTAGCGGAGGTGGCATAAGGAAAGATCAATATGGAATGACAATAGTGGACGACCAAGATTGGTTTCAAAGATGAACCATTCGTCCTTGCCAAAAATGTGCATCAAGTTTTCTATGTCAAGGATATGACTAGCAAACCGAAGAATACAAATCCCCAAGAAGGACCACAAGAGCCAAAGCGACACATTGTTCTTCCAGGTAAAAGAGTAATCGTGGGAGTCGAGGACAAAACAGACAAATCGGATGACTATGATCAGTTCGATGGCATGCCTCCATTCGCTGTCGAAGTTGACCCAAGCATACGCTTGGAAATGAAGAGACACCGTACTTACGTCCACGACCATGACCAAGGAACTTTCGTCAAGAAAAGGAACTTCAATATCTTGTCTGTAATGATTAATGTTCAAATCATTTGTGTAATGTTGTATGAGTGTATTCCTTTATGTATTTGAACTAAAACTTGTTAAAGGCTTTCAGATGCCACAGAAAGTAACCACAAAGTTTGATATTTTCTGAATTAGTTGAGCATTTTTCAGTTTAATTGAATTTTCGTAAGATATCGTCCGGTAATTAAACGTTGAGTCGAGTCCACCACTAATAAGATATGGAATGGTGCCAAATTTTCCACATGGTCTCTTATGACATAGGAGACAAATATTGTCGAGTCCGATGTATAATTATTGTTTTAAAATTTATATGAAATGAAATTAGCATTTTATCACTAAAAACCGAATAGGGTAGATAAAAATTGAAATGTAGAAGTAATTAATTCAACTATTAAATTAATTTTATATAGGAAAGTGAACGTTGTTAATTCTTAACGCAAAATAATTTTGCATGGTTCAAATATTAAACTTACCATTTTAAAAATGTTACAAAGAGAAAGAATTAGAAAATGAAGAGGGAAAATGGGAAAACAATCAATGTCCCTTAAAATAGCCCTTTAGTCTCGAGTGTGTAACAAGCAACCGAGACAGGAGAACCTTTGTCTCGACCTGTAACACCACCCAGACTAAAGAGGAAATTTTGCCTCTTGGGGGCTCCCGCGAAATCACCCTTTAGTCTCGGGTGGTGTTCAACCGTGACAAAAGGCCCCCTTTGTCACGGTTGGTTACATGACCCGGACTAAAGCGGGTGTATATATAAGAACAGCGACCATCCCGATCCAACACTTAGCCACTTTTTTTCGTCCCGATCACACCGCCATCGTCGTGTCCTCCTCCTCCGCCCGCCGCAGCCATCCTCCCGACCGCCACATCAAGCGTCCTCCCCATCCTTGGCACCTGAATTCGCCGCGGCCGGGCCTCTCAAAATCCATGTCTACCCGGCCCTTCTCCACCGACACTGTTAGCCGGGCAGCGGCATCCTCCCGACCGCCGCATCCCGCGGCCTCTCCCTCCTCGGGGCTCCTCCGCCCGTCGGCCTCCTCCCCATCCTCCACCTCCGCCGTCCTCCCGGCCTCCGTTGTTCCGTCGCCTCCGTACGCATCAACATCGTCGCCCCACTTCTCCGTCGCCTTGTCCTGCTGCGCTCGCCTTCATCCTCACGGTTGTCATCCCCCAACGCGCAGGTAGGGGCGCAGCCTTCCCGGCCATGCCCCAAATTTAGGGGTTGTTGATGGCTGTTAAGTGCCTACTTTAGCCGTCAATATACTCACAAATAAAGGAGCAAAATGCATTTCTTACATGCCTTTAGTTAAGAATAATGTAGTTCTAATTGTCCTTGGAGTCTTTGTGATTGTAGGTAAAATTAGCATAAAAGGAGTGACAACTCACCTTCTATGGTCCAAGCCACGTCACCTCAGCCAAGGAAGGGCTGCCACCTAGGATCCCATGCATGCAAGCCATGTCACCAATTCAAGGGAAGCAACCACGAATCAGATACTACATTGAATAAGTCTACACGGTGGTTCTGTCTTACTAAATCTCGATGCTAGCAATCAGATAGTACATTTACATTATTGGTTTCCTTGATTATGCGACAAATGTATGCTTATTTGACCAATAAATAAGAACTGAATAGAGGTCTGAGCTGCGAGAACCAGCACAAGGCATTGTGAGTGCATTTTACTTTTGGAACGAAAACTCGTGTGGTATGTTACGCATGAGAGGCATTGGGATACTCTTTTGTGCTGGGAGCTGGCGTGACCGAATGGACAGAGCCCATATGGTATGGTGGGCACCGCCCGACGGCTTGGTGCGTATGGGCAGATACCCACGGTCAGTCTGTGCTGATAGCTTCACTTGATTACCCCGCCACCCAACCGTGCTGCGGCTCCTTCGGATCCAGGGCGGTGAGCCCTGACCGCCCCAACCGCTGAGTAAACATGTTTGAGTCCGTCTACAAAATTCATATGTTTTCATCAACATTTCTCTTGCTCACTGACTTGGGTGCTACAAAATTCATATATTTTCATCAAAATTACAATAAAGTAAACATGTTTGAGTACGTCTGATAACAAGCTCCACCCTCGCGAAGCCCCATCTACCACTGCACCACACACTCATATTGGTCCATATTCAATTTTCATTCTACTCATATTATACTACACCGAGTGTAAATCATTTTTTAGGCTCTAAACGGATTCAAATTAAAACTTGTCAACTACAAAGTTTCATAACTTTCTGAGATCTACAACTTTCATGTTGGGAGTTTTCCATTTGAGGTCGTTCTGAAATTAATTTCAAATTTGAATTTCATTAATATGATTTCAAATTAAAAAGTTGCAAACTACAAAGTTTCATAACTTATCAGGATCTACAAGTTTCATGTTGAGAGTTTCTCCATTTGAGATCGTTTGAAAATTCAAATTTTTAAGTGATTGTGTCCATCTCTGTGGCGGGACCATTTGTTTTGGTGTGTGGCTTATGTTGCCCGTCAGCACTATGCCTTCACTACTGGCGGGACATAAGTCACCCGCCGCACAAATCGTCAGCAGTGAAGGCATAGTGCTGGCGGGTGCAGAGCCGACGCCTGTGCACTACTACTTTGGCGGGTGCCAATATGCCAAGACTCTAATTTCTATGTGCTAGTACAAATCGTTTTTGGTGTAGTGTAAAATCATTTTCCTTTATGTCTCCACATTTTCATGTTATTTAACATATATTCATGTTACATTTTCAATGATACATCATTTGACGTAAGAAATTTGAAACCTAATATAAGTATCTCTGTATATCCACGTGGATGCCAATTTCCCATGTACTAACATTCATTACGCTGAGTGTGGCGATGTTTCCTTCTCTCTCCTCTTTTCACGCACTTGTTGCGTCTTTTCACTGTGATGGGCCTAGACGTATTTTCCCCTTGCACTCAACATCATATCTCCACATAATTTCATTCTCAGATGGTACAAAGGCTGCGCTATGACCTTGTGAAGAAGTGCTTTTCCTGAGCTTTCTCCAAATACTCGTCATTACAGTACAACATTTGAGTGTTCTCAGAACCTCATCCGCTGCTGCTCCTTTCATAAAATATTGCATTGTACGATACATAAAGAACTCAATGATTTAGCTAATCTAACCATCATCCGCCGTGGCCCACGGCGGGTCCAATGAATTAAAAATATAAAAAATTCACTTTTCTGCAACTTGGATTATGAATAGTCTTTAATTATTGTCGATACTGGTTTTGACGTACAATTTTATTGTCACCAGTAATGACTCCAACTCCAATATGCCTATAAATAAAGACATCACTGCAATTTCTTTGGCGCTGCTAAGACCAACCAGAAAGAATTGACTTGTAGAGTAAACAACTTTATTTTTTAAAGAAAAAACTGAAGTGTAGAGTAGAAAGAGCTTGTATGGAAGGTAACCAGAGAAGGAAAAAGAAGCCGGGACAAATCATTTTCTGTAAGAATGGAAGGCATTAGGATGGAGGGTTGCACTAGAGCTTACCCATTGCTAGTGTTCCCTCTCAGGCGTTGTCGAGCAGAGGGTGAGAGCGTGTCGGAGTATTTCTCAGTAGTTCCATTACCGGCTTTTGATCTGTCACATGGAGTGCACATGGATCATTCATGGAATCATGGCACAGTCTGAACAGCTGGGTGGGCTACCTGGTGCTGGTTTGGGACATCCTTGTTAGATTTTGCCATGGATATCGTATCCCAATTCCAAACAACCTAACAAGAGTCCAGAAGTCTTGGACGACTCGGTACCAAAGACTATGTTTATTTTAGACATTGACCTAGCACAAAATAAGTCGACTGCTTCTCAGGTCCATTTCTACTGTATAACAATTAAGTGAAGGTTGTTGTAGTTTTAGAAAATGTGCATTGAGTTAAAGTTTTACACTGAAATTTCAGGAACAGAGCACCTCTAGGCACTAAACATTTAGGTGATCTTAGAAGGTAGTGAACTTTGCATTTTAGTGAACCAGAAACTGTAGGTGCATGTTCTTAACTATGTGATGTTTGTGCTCTTTATGCGGATCATACAAGACCAAGAGAGTGAGTGCAACTCCATTATATCCTTGTACCATTTAATCATTTAATTAAATTTTAATAAGGATCTAAGAAATCATTGTCTCTTAATATGTTCTTGACTGTTACATTCAGAGTTTCTTCATCGCTCGAATAAAACTAAGTATCCTTATAGTGTTCATCGTATCAGTATAAGAAAAACAGTGTTCATGCGAGTACTTGGCCACTGTTAACTTAACGAGTTCCAGCTTGTCAATGTTTTCGTGTACAAAACACTACATGCTTAGAGCTTCACAAAGCATATAGGTTTGAAAGCATAAGGAACACAACTCTGGAAGCCATCTATGTGACATTGGACAGTCTTTCTCCTCTGAACTTTAATTTAGCGAATGTTCTTGCTATCTTCCCCAGGTGCGTAGGGGCTTGTGTTGGGGCCAGTTTTCTTCCATTATATTCTTTGATTTCAAAGGCTGGTTGGCATGCCTACTCTATATCTACAAACAATTGTTCACTCTACTTCCTCACTCCGCTATTCGTCTCCACCGCATCCCCAAATTTTCAAAGCTTACCACCGCAGTGAATCATTGAACAAATGATTAATTCTGGGTCTTGTGATGATTACTGTAGTAACAGCACAGCTGATTTAATCATTGAACATGAACATGTTTCTCCAGTGCCAATTTTCTTTTCGCGGTGAATCACCAGCTCAAATGCAAGTCCAGATCAGTTGAATTCATAGTGCAGAACCATGAGACTTATGAGGCATTTATGGCGGAACATCTAGTCATATATGTGCTCCTTGTGACATCTGTATTTTTAATTCAGTGTCATTTTTTTCTAGGTCAAAATTAATGTTGCTGTCCAAGCTGCACTAAGGACACCCTGTGTTCCAGACCTCTTCGGATTGCACATAAACACTTCTTTGCTGTGTGTTTCCATTCTCAGTTACTTGATACTAGCTGCCCTCCAGACCTCAGCCTTGCAGTCGCTAATACCATGAAAATAGGCTGAATGTTAGAAAAGGTACTTGAGTTATACTTAATTATGTGATGTTTTGGGATCAAACAAGGCCATGAGGGAGCACACCTTTCTATTATTTGTAATTGGGTGTACTAGTGTGATGCAATTTGCATAAACAAATTAAATGTGTCAACATGGCTCCAAGAAATTATCTCTTAATGTATTCATGGCTGCTACATTCATAGTTTCTTTATTGTTCTGAAATGAAACAAGTAACATTTCAGTGTTACATCGTATCAGTAGAAAAAAACAGTGTTCATCCGGTGCTAGGCCCATTGTTAACGTGACTAGTTAAGGCCTGACAATGCTATCATGTGAAAACATAACATGCACCCATGCTTGGGTTTCAAAGATCCATCGTGTGCGCTTGCAAGATACCCGAATTACGATATATGACAGTCTCCCTCATCTGAATTCCCTATAGGTGCTGAACTGGTGGGCGTGTTGTTGGTAGATTGCAGTATTGATATACAAAAGTAATGTACCTACTTCTGAAGAAGTCCTTAACAGTTCTTGTGTGTTCCGCTTTGTTGAAAGGAACAGGAATAATAGGTTGGAAAAAACATTCGCATCTTGAAAACATCCCGATGAAAGATATGTCATCTGAGATGTGACATTACACAAAGAGAGTATACATGTACAGTTGCACCTGCCGACATCCCAGTCCATTAGGTGTTTTGTGATGTTTCTTGTATACAATCTTGTCTCTTGGTTTGCAAAAGTGACTAGACAACGGCAGGAAGAGTCATGCGGGCCTCGCCAACTTCTGGCACAACAACGTCACCCCAAACAAAACAATATGATGAACCTGGCCATGATGTACCAGCACATCAAAATTCATGAAACAATTGTTCTAAATTTTACAAATATTGTTAATAAAGGTTACCAAAACTCTCACATGATTGTTCTTGTTCCAAAATCCTCTTTTAAAACACAATTTAGAGATCATGTCACGTTTTTTTTTAACTCCCAGGCAATAGGACGGTGGTGGTAATTCAGGGAGGCAGGGCAGTCGAGGGCAATAGAACAATGCCCCTGTTTGACAATTATATAGTCCTGTAATATCTACAAACAAAATTCAAGCACTAGAAGTAAACATATTATGGGATGGTGGGAGTAGATTATATAGACCATGCATACTACCTCCGTCCTTAATATATGATGTTTAGGACAAGCAAATTAGTACTAATTTGCTTGTTCTAAACGTCATATATTTAATGATGGAGGAAGTGTATATTTGTTTCCATCCTAGGTCGGGAGGTGTTGGGAATGAATGGGTGGATACTGCAGAGAACTTGACCATTTGTGTCAAATAGTAACATTAAAATTTGTGGTGCTATGCGCACATGCTTATTTATGTAAAATGGATGTTGCCCACCAGCCATTATATAATTGTGCGATAGAACTGAGACCTGACACACACAGGAGAGAGAGAGAGAGAGAGAGTATGTGTGTGACAGACAGAGGTGCTACATTCTAATTACGAAGAAGAAATTTAATAATGCTTCCACTGCATTGCACTACCTCTATTTAGTTTCTAGGAATTTTAATTTTGTTCATCTTTGAACTCATCTTTGGAATGAAAGGTCTCTGGATTTTCCGGGTTACCGCATCTTTTCATTCAGCTACTGGGTTTGTAAGGAAAGATCAGCTCAATGCATCAGTCTGGTGCTTTGTTTGGTTTTCTTCGCGATAGCCAATCCGATAGGTGGTGCTCTCTGTCTGTTTTTTCTGCTCGTCAGCTGGCATTAGAAAGTGTCGGTGCCACCACACTCACAAGTGCCAATACCGCAACTTATTTCTTCATCCTCAGCACACTGAAAACTGCCGAGTCTGCCACCTGGAGCTTAGCGGTCTGTCACATTCATCTGCCAGGTCACCTTGTCACATTCGACTGGAGTTTGCTAATTCCTTTCTTTGACTGATTGTCCCATGAGAGCTTTCTCTCACGGTTGTAATTAATAATGTAGTGTAGAACATTATTGTAAGGAGTGTGAACTCTGATCCCTACTCATTTGTGAAATCACCTAACAAGTGTTGCTGTTAAACTATAATTGCACGCTTTGGTTTATTCAACTCCAATATTTGAGTTTTGGCACTTGATGCACCATTTGAGTTCAATATTCACACTAAAATTTTACTACCTCTGTATTAGCTTAACATTCAGACCATCCATCATGGTCTAAATTCATAGTCATAAGTAAGGATGTAAGTGGGTACCAAATGGTGCTTTTTGGGTCAGCTGATTAATTACGATACCTTGCCACTCTAGTTTATTTCCTCTCCAAAATTAATTATGTGGAATGCCATCCTAATTGATTTTATCAATTTTTGGACCAATAACCCATTATATTTTTTCTAAAAATGACACATTATATTTCAACTTGCATCCCTAGTCATAAGGCAGTGAACAGAACAATTTAATAGTGAAGCTACAAGGTTACGTGCATATTTCTGTCATTCTGTGAATCAGATCTACCCTATAAAATGAGGTGTTCTAATGAGACACATATAATAGAGGTAGTGAGAGAGAGAAGATAGTGGCACCTTCATTCTTAGACTGACCCCAATAGACAATGCAAATCTTAAACTTTAATAGTCTCATTTCGTGCTTTCTTCCATGGTAAACAAACTGTCAAATGCCTTTTCGGATGATATAATGCTGTCGCCCCAACCTTGGTGATCTCTCTGATACTAAACTTCACCTCAATTATATCCATACATAAACAACTGCATAGCAGCCAAGAGTCTGATGTTTTTCCGACAAAGCATGCTACTAGTCATCGTGATGGTGAATTATATTATTGGACTTCAAATTAAAATAGAAATCAGGGTGTCAGGAATGAAACCGAACCAAGTGTTTCTGGTAAATCTGGGACAGGCAGTCAGTCCAGCCACAGAGGTTGGGAATGCTGTTAATTTTGAGCGGTGTTTACTGCATCGTGGCAGGCTTAACAATGCTCAGGGTGCAACAAACAATTTTTCAAAGGGAATGAAGCAAAGCTGGTGGGATTTGGATGAAGACTGGTCACGGTTCTAGCTTACTCAAGAACAATGCAGGAGTACTTAATAGTTAAATTCTTACATGGGTTATTAACGAGCATTTTAATGACCTTAGTAATTTGTAAAACCAACATTTGTTCATTAGTAATTTCTAGGCCTTGGAGCATTTTAATGACCTTAGTAATTTGTAAAACCAGCATTTTAATGAGGAACGATAAGAAATCACACCAATTATTCTGTGAAGCCATGATGCATGGAACATGAAACGAAAAAAATCTAGTTGTTAACAGGGCATAACTATAGGGTGCGCGTAACTTATTTTCATGACTAATATATGGCTCTGAGGTAACTTATTCAAGGTGATATAGTATTTCTTCTTCAATTTGTAATGCTTGTCTGGATATTTTGAATATTTTACATTATAATTTTTGTTGCAAACTAATAATGCACATACCATTTATAACATGTAAGTAATGAATTTTAAAATGTTCGAATGGATATATCATATATATATGATTTTCTTCACTTAGGCTATCCTTGAAGTGATTAGAATAATTAATATTAGAGAATGATATGGTTGGATATCCTTCTAGTGTGCTAGAACTGAAAATTCAAAATGTACAATGACCACTAGAAATATTTTTAGTATTTAAAGGTGATATAGTATTTATAAATATAACAAAAGGTTTTTGGGAAAATAAATACAACTAGAGTATTTTTTGTATATATCCAACATCTCTTTGCTGAAGAGTGGCGGTCTTGCGTTGCTCACTTAGGTATGTAGGAGGCTGAAGAAACTCTAGAGGCCAACCTGTGGAGCTCCTTGGCTGATGCTGGAAGCTTTGGCCGTTTTCCACACGGGAAAAGGCTTCTGAAACGCTAAATTTATAGAGTAATGAATCCACACGGTCCTTCTCAACTGCCGTCTACATTGTGCGTTTCAAACTGGCATAAACTTAACTGGGTCTGTATATAAACGTAGAGGAAACAATGATTCAAATGTTGGGGATGGAGGATCAATAGTGCGGCATATTGTGAATGGATTAAAATATTCTTCAAAATTATGTCCCATAGTAGCCTCAAGATTTTCATTCTATTTGTTCAATGCCACAAATCCATTTCCATCAAGAAATTCTTAGGCATGGTAGACATTAGGAACAATAATTTCCTGGAGGCGAGAGCTTGGTGGAGCGCTGGACCTAGAGATCCCGCAGCCCTCTCCCGTGCTTTGAGCTCCATCATGCACATCGCACCACAGCCGCTCAGCCGCTCATCATTGCACCTCGCATCACACCACTTGCGGTATTTTTGCTGTTTGAGGTTATTTTGGGCTTGGGTGTGCTGACTGAGTTAATACGTGCGGGGGCGCAGTGAGGGAAACAAAATGACTGCACCGTCAAAACCCAACGCCACAATTACTCATAGCCTCAGGGCAACTCCGTCCAAAACCCAGCATCCTAGCGCGAACGACTTCAATTTGTGCAACCCCCTCGCGGCCAGGACGACTTGACTTGATTTAACAAATCGAGGAGTAGACTACTTACCATTGCGCCACCTAATTTTGTGTTCATTGTCTTCTCTGGCTCGTCTGAGCAATAGATCACTAAATTAATGAGCTACGTCAAGGTTGCTCATCTTGGCGACTTGATTCATTCAAGAGCCGAGTGAAGTTGAGCTAGTACAAGCCAAGTGTGTGAAACACCACTCGGGACTAAAGGCTGACACTAATTATTGTAATTAGGAAAGTCCTTGGTGGCCAGGCCTTTAGTCACGGTTGGTAATACCAACCGGGACTAGGGGCTCCCCAACCTATTTCGGGCCAAGTCGTGAAACCCCTTTAGTCCCGGCTCCAAAAATTGAACCGGGAGTAAAGGAGCATACCAAAGGCCGGGACTCTACCAGTGAGAGATTCCCATGTTCTGGTGGTGGTTGGCACTTGCCGAGCACACCCTCTACCGCCCTTTGGGACCCTAACCGTGGACCTCCTCGGGACCATTGGTAGCGGCTGTTTCCTCGGCAGCGGTTGTATTGATAAGGCGGGCCCGATGAGGCCACCGGAGGGAAGGAGAGTACAATTACTATAATATCCATTTATTAAATAGATAGTTTTTTAATTAATTAGTTTTTGAAAAATCAAAATACTTGATACTTCCTAATACTTCGGATACTTCAGAAGCACCGTAAAAGCTCTTATTCAATTACCATTTGGGCTACTTGGCCGACTTCTTCAGTAATCTTGTGCTATGGTAAAATAATATTATGCCAACAGTTTGAAACCTCTAGTTTAGACACACAACCATATCTATAGTGTGATGCTTGAAGATTAATTATTTTGAAATTTCCTTCACATTTAAGAATGTTACAAATCTTTTATAATTAACTTGTGGGAGTGCATTGATTATTGGCAGGCCACGGAGTACCAGAAGCACTGTTTCTTTGCCAACTTTTAACTGCAACATAATCACCATGACACGTACTCTACGTTGAGCAGTTCCCTATATATACATATGCACAATTGAATAATCCACACACACTACCTAGTTTCGAAGATTTTGACTATGTTCATCTTTGACATGAAAGGTCTCAGGAGTTTCTTGGTCACCGATTCGCTTGGTATGAGATGATTTATTCCAAAACTATGCTCGATTAACTGTACCTGTTTTGGTTCTGTTGGTGAGTGTATCATCTGTCCTCGTTTCGATGCCGGCTGATGGACACTTCTATCTGTCTGTTAGCCTGTTAATCACCATGACGCAGTAGCAAACATTGCAACCGTGACACTCAACACTAGCTACCTGTTCTACGAGCTGTCGGTGCCCAGGCGGCTATGTACGCATATTGGTAATTTAATCCTTGTACAATGTGCTGCAAGTGACCTCTCTTTACACCATAGTTGTTAATTATGCATGGTAGGCACCGCAGAAGGGCAAGCATTATTCTACATCACCTCCTTTGAAACATCTCCTTTGATACATGTGCATGTCAGTGCACCACATCCACTGGGCATAAGATTGCAGTGTTGCCAATGATATTGTAGAACGGTACTTGTTCATCATCTCCGTCAAAATAGTTATCTCCAACATCAAAAAATCGTCTTCTCAGTGTGATAGGGTCCAACACGTGTAACCTGCATTAGTGAAACCCCAGTAGACCACAAGTGTGATTTGACAATTTTATAAGTAAGAGTGATGCTCATGCATGGAACGAAACCGTGTAAAGGGCGTTCAGTCCCAGCTACTAGCCGATTGTAGTAGGTAATTTTAAAATAAATTTATTGAAGTCACGAATATCTAACTTAATCAAATTATATTGAAGGTGCAAGGAGAGGGTAGCAGGTGAGAAGGACTATGTAGATCGAGAGAGGGAGCTTGAATTAGAGAAAGGTTTCAATTTTGGTCCTCATAATGTTCTCGAATCATGCTGGATGCAGAACTCGAATGTACCAAGACTCAAAAGAACACACTATGTTCTAAGACAGCTGGATAAACATTTCCTGCATTGAGGTCAGTATATAATTATGAGCCTCGAACTCAAAAGAGCCATACTAATTAATCGAACAGAAGCCACTGACAGCATTATTCGAAGTCATGCTTGTTCTAAACACTCCCATGCAATCAAGCAGAAAAAATGCAGCACATTCTTGCACCATCTCCTCTCTCATATGCCTGAATATATCTCTTGCACCGCATTCTGGTTTGCTAGCTGCTAGGTGCCAGCAATGGTGATGGCTGTCTTTAAGATTATGATCTACAATAATAATCATGCTTTTGTCATGAAATTGGAGCAAGGATTTGGCTGGTTTTCTTTTTCAGTGGATCCGTTGAGTATAACGTAATAAGAGTAATAATGAAACTGGACACAAACTATGAGTTTTTCTTTGCTGAAATGATGATCAAGATCATTTTGGTCATGCACGTGAAAGATAATCTCACAGAACTGCGCTAGAATAATGGGGCAAATGTTCACATTTTCGGGTTTTATCATTTGAGTTCTTGATTGAGTGCTCTGTGTCAAGCTGGACATAATGGAACACGGATGAAATAAGGGCCTTCACAAACAAGTTTTAAACTTATTTCGTCATGCAATTCGTTTCACACACCATAATATAGTGCGATGCTTGCTAGGTTACTTATTTTGAATAATCTTTCTTTGCTTGTATAGTGATATGAAAGAGTCATCTAGTAGTGTCTTTATATTACGTCAAAAAAAGATTGTCTTTACATATCAATCAGTCGTTTAAATTTGTATCCATGTGGACAACTCTATATATGGTATATCTCTTGTTTTCCTCTGGCCCGCTAAAATGTGCACTTACAAAGCCAATAATACATGAGTGAAGAAGCAAGAACAACTAGAGCGAGCAGCATTCTTTTAATGCATTTCTTCCTCATATGCAATGCACATGGCACATGAGCATGGTAGGCATTCAGGATAGCCTTAAAATTTTCTGCTTGCTACTATACAAGTCAATAGGTACCATGCCTGCAACCTGTGTTAGGAAGTGGGAGGAAATCCCATGAAGCTGCAGGAGCCAAGACGAATCCATTCATTGGTACTTGCAGTGGTCATCAACCTAATTGGGACGGTTTGGCCTTCCAAGATGAATCCAGGATTGGTGGTTTTCTACTATATACGGGACACGTGTGATCAATTTCTGCAGTGGCAGGAGTTTTTTCGTAAATTGTGGCAACAGGAATTTCTTGCACCACATTCTTAATAACTAGGTGCCAGCAATTGGACTGTTGTGATGGCTGTCTTTAAGAAGATGGTCTACAATAATCATGCTTTTGTTATGAAATTTGTAACACCCCACACTTTGCTCTTTAATAAAAATTTCCTATGATTAAGGACCATAAGGTTGTAATTAATTTTCTAAGCATTTAATCCTTTTCCATAATAAATTAATGAATCATAGGAGTTTACTATAGCATTCATGCAGGTGCATTGTTTTTGTTGTTTGGATTCAACTTTAAATTGGAATCATTTGTTGGTCCTTTTGAAAATAGCAAACCTTTCTTTTCCCTTCCCTTACCTTTCTTGCTTTTGGCCCATCTAGCGTCGCAGCCCAGCAAGTCGCCTCGTGCCTTGGCCCAACAGCCGACCCAGCTGGCAGCCCACGCTCCGAATATGATAAGTTGATGACATGGCACAAAAAGGATCGTAAGCAAGACCACATGCTGAGACATCCGGCAGATGGGTCTCAATGGAGAAAGATTGATAGAAAATACAAAGATTTTGCTGGGGAAGCAAGAAACATAAGATTTGGTTTAAGCACAGATGGTTTCAATCCATTTGGTGAGTTTAGCAGTGGTCATAGCACTTGGCACAGTGACCCTATGCATTCAACCTTCCACGGTTGGATGTGCATGAAGCGAAAGTTCATTATGATGCGGTGCTAATCCAAGGTCCAAAACAACCCGACAACGACATTGATGTGTATCTAAGACCATTGGTTGATGAACTATTACTGCTATGGAAGAAAGAAGGTGTACGTGTGTGGGATGAGGATAAGCAAGAGAACTTCAACCTACGAGCATTGTTGTTCATTACCATCAACGATTGGCCTGCTTTAAGTAACCTATCAGGGCACTCAAACAAGGGATATCGGGCCTGCACCCACTGTTTACATAAAACAGACGGTATTCATCTGAAAAATTGTAAGAAGGTTGTGTATATGGGTCACCGTCGCTTTCTTCCTGAGAAGCATCCCTTAAGGAAGAAAGGTATGCATTGGAAAGGAAAGGCTGATCATCGTACAAAGCCCCCATTTTAAAGGAGAGGAGATATTTGAGATGGTAAAGGATCTAAGGGTAGTCTTTGGAAAGGGTGACGGTAGTGAACCTGTTGCACATGATGCTAACGGGCGTGCACCAATGATGCCATGGCTGCTATAATTCTGCTCCGCTGGAGGCTGTCGATCGCTGGAGGATCGGACCTGATGGCGAGAAATGATAATTTTGGCTTGTGTAGATAACTCAGCCGTTGTAGCACGTTAATTTTGTGCTCATTGGCTTCTTTGGCTCGTGTTGTTTATTAACCAAAAGCTAGCTAAACAAGTAGCTCAGCTTGACTAATTAAAGAACCCAGTTGAGCCAACGATCCAATATGGAAATAGGTCAGATAATAGAATATGTAGGTGCAACTCTAATACTTTCCAGCTACCATGAGTAAAGAGTTTATGACAATGCGTTTAGACTGTCTCCAGCAGATGCCGGATCCAGTTCTGCAACTGCAAAATGCGCATCAAACCAACACTGTACACCCTCCAGCAGTTGGCGCATCCCTTGCTGCATTTTGCAGTTACTGCCTCCTGCCGCCCATTCCTAGGATTCTCTCTCTTCACCATCCTCGCTCCACCAACTGTCGCGTCACCCGCCTCCTCCTCCACTCGCACGCCTCATCCGCCTCGAGCGGTGGGCGTCCGTCCTCCGCCTCCTCTCCTCTCTCCTCGTGGTCGCGCCGTCCGAGCTCCGCCGCGACCTGCTCGAGAGGCCTCGGGGGCACTGGAGGTGGGGACGGCGCGGCCTCGGCTTCTCAGTTGGCAGGAAAAACGCGCGCGCGCCACGGAGAGGGAGGAGGTGGGGCGTGCCCGCGCCACCCGGAGGACCGAGCCCGCCGCTGCCATTCGCCGCCGCCGACGAGGTCCGGGTACTTGCAGATCCGCGCAGGAGCTCGCCGCCACCATGGAGGTCCGCCACTCCACCGGCTGCCCGCGAGAGCTCCGTCGGCCGCTTCGCGGGCCGCGCGTGGCTCCGAGTTCGTGGTGACGGCTGAATTGGAAGAACATGCGGTCGGCGGAAGAACATGCGGCGGTCGGCGGAAGAGCTCACCGGCCATGCGGCCGTGGAGTTCGTGGCCCTCTTCTCCTAGCCTATGTCGGTAGCCGGCGCAGGAGCAAGGCCCGGACCGTGGAGCAGGGGTCACCGCGACTCGCACGTGACCTCATTGGCGGCGCCGGCGCTCACGGAGCTCCGCCCATGTCCCTCCGCCTCCTCCAAGATCCGGGCGGCGACCTCCCTCCCTCCGCGGCAGATCCGGATGCCGTCTTCTTGTCCAACACCTGCCGCCCGCGAGCAGCTGCCGCCGACACTCCGCAGCGATCGCTAGAGGAGGCGTTCGGGGATTGCAGCGCCTCCACAGGCTCTCCTCGCCGACATCTCCTCCATGCCCGCCGATTCCCCATATCGCTGGAGCCAACTACCGGGAGATGCGCGACGAAGCCGCGGAACATACCCCTCTGTCTCTCTCGTTAGCTCAAAGCAGGTGATATGCAGATCGCATCCGCATTCCTTGCTGGAGCAGTCTTACAAAGAGAATGCTCCATGGTTTGGTGTTTGCAAACACAAATAATCCTTTGTGTTCGTACATCTTTCTGTTCATTTATTGGTCTCTCACTGTATTGCATTCAGCTTAAGTCTTTGTAGTTGAAGATGGGAACCGTGATTTATGTGTAGCTTTACTTTTCTGGATTTTTTTATTCATTTTGGAAAAATATATGATAGTTTCAAAATTTAGCAAATTTGACCTTCAACCGCCGTAGCCCACAGCGGTTAGCCTAACCGTGTGGCGGCCGGTTGGCGGCAAGATTGGGGCAGCGGTTTGCATCTTGGAAGACAAACACACACCTTTGCAATGGCATGTCGCTTCTACTACTCTAACAAAGCGCCTTACGTACCGATAACATGCCTTAGGGAATTTAGAAAATGGATTACAACATGACTACTTAATCTAGTTGTCGAGAACCGCCGGAAAGCATAGAGTCGCCGAAGTGCTGCGATGGCATGTAGTAGTACCCAGGTGGGGGTGGAGGTGGTGAAGGTGGAGGAGACCAATTTTTCGGGGGGAGCTGATCTTCTTGTGACATTCACAAGTACAGGTCGAACATTTGCGATGATCGGGTATCCTGCGAGCGATGGATCCGGGAAGCGGTGCCTCCGACTCCGCTTGAGGTTGTAGATGACGGCGTCCTCGAGGTAGTCGATGTACTCTTGATAGGGGCGAATAGCTGGTGGATCCACCCATTGCGAGAAACCGCACAGTTCTCTGTTTGGGTGGAGTACTGCAAAATGCAAGAAAACGTTAGCAAACCAAAGAAAGATGATGAACCAATTTCACGACATTGCTTACCCATGCATATGGGCGTGCGAAGCGGACCGAGTTGTTCCATCCTTGTACACTTGCATCACGAAAAACTCACCGTGTGAACACCTAGGCCACAACACCGCTTTGCTTGGGTGCGTAGCTTCTAACTTCACGCATCGACTTAAGTCACTCTTGCCTTTGGTGGAAATTGGCTTGAAATCTGGAGATTGCTGATGCCTGGCGAGGACCGAAACCGTGTTCATTCCCACTCTAGGAAGTCATTGTTGAATGCTGTGAGAAGAAGCAATAGAGTGAATGGTACTACATATACGTAGAAGAAGAAGGCTGGCTCTGGGTGGTGGGCCCTTCGATCCGTGGGAAGGGAAATGAAGCAGTGACTGGAGAAAACACACCCTAGTACTAGGCAGCACCGTCGCGTTGTTGGCCTCGATCCGTGAGAGGGGAACGTCGGTGACTCGTGAGGAAACACATCGACTCGCATATGGCGATCACAATAACAAAACACACGAAACGTAGAAAACACACTCTAATGCAGTTCGATTAAAGTTCTTAAGGATACAAACCGAGGACCCTAGTTGACGATGTCATGAAATTCGGAATTATTTGATACAGTCCGACTAATGCTCTAGGTCTACTGAGTACAACGGGGGTATTTCCCTTCACGATGGCATCCCGGCCTAGCTTCCTTGGCCGTGAGCCCTCTCCTCTTCCTCTCTCTATCGGCTTCACGTTTTCTCATCTCCTGGTGATTGCGCATTTCCTTCTGCTCCTCCTTCCTTTTTTCCTCTCTCCTTTCCCACTCAACCATGTGAAACCACCTCTCCCTTGCATCACGGCCAGCTCCCTTGACGTACCTCTTGTCAGTCGAGTGCTCGATTCTAGCCACTGCATGAAATCACAAAGAGGAGGTGGAGTCTTTTTTCAAAGACATGTCAGCAAATAATAAAACAGAAATGACAAATGAATAATCGAGAAATGTAGTAAGTCCTTACTTTGGCTCTAAGATTGCGGTCGAATGGCTGGATCACGTCGTGCGCATAGTTGGCACACATGAAGAACCTCATCCCGTAGGCGTACTCGAGAACCATGCACCTGACAAGCTTGCACCTGCCACCGCAGAAGCACATAGGAGTGTCGATCCCCATTGGCACCTCGACATTGTCCTTCCTCTTGGTGAGGAACTCCAAGTCCAACTCAGGACCTGATGAGGCCATTACAAACCTGCAAAACAAGATGAGAACAATAATAGGCAAAATAATACAAATGAAACAACATAATTGAGACGACACCAAATAGCGGTTCAATTATTACAATACAATACCATGCATAAGTTCGTACAGAAAATATTAGTTCAAATATTACAATTTCTGAAATTAAATGTCCTAACGTTACAAGCAACTATGATCATCTGAATCCTGCATTGTTGCTACGCCCACGCCCACGTCTACGTCCGAATGGGGGTTGGGAGAGTCCTGAAGGTGCTGATGAGCCCACATTGGTCGTACTTGGTGCGTTGCAAGCATAATTTCGAGCTGTGCACCTCTTGTACGTGTGGCCCGTGTTGTGGCACTTGTAGCACATCACTACTGCAGGTCCAGCTTATGCTTCGTACATGTTGTTCCTAATCCTCTTATTCTTTGTTTTCCAACACCTTGGTACATCTCAGGATCTGGATTTGGTATGTGCACATCATTTTCTTTGGGGTTCTCGGTAAAGTACACTACAGGTAGCCACTGAATTGTTCGGTTCCAATTGTTCGAACAATTTCCTTGTCGTAATACCAAGGCACGCATTACCTACGATGGCTGAAATTTGAAGTTCATAACATACGGCGATCACATGTGAGCAGGGGGTGTGTAGTAGCTGCGGCTTCCGGCATGAGCATCTGCAGATTTGGTTGCCAAGTTCACACACTTGTTGTGTCTTTTCACGCGATGGGCCTAGACGCATTTTCCTTTGCACTCAACATCATATCTCCACATAATTTCATTCTCGCAGATGGTACAAAGGCTGCTATGACCTTGTGAAGAAGTGCTTTTCCCCAGCCTTCTCCAAATACTCGATCATTCGTGCAGTACACCATTTGAGTGTTCCTCGGTACCTCATCCGCTGCCTTGCTCCTTTCATAAAAATATTGCATTGTACGATACATAAAGAACTCAATGATTTAGCTAATCTAACTAGCATCCGCCGTGGCGCACGCGGCGCTGTGGTTTTGCAGGTCTAATGAATTAAAAAATATAAAAATTCACTTTTCTGCAACTTGGATTATGAATAGTCTTTAATTATTGTCGATACTGGTTTTGAGGTACAATTTTATTGTCACCAGTAATGACTCCAACTCCAATATGCCTATAAATAAAAGACATCACTGCAATTTCTTTGGCCGCTGCTAAGATCAACCAGAAAGAATTGTTTGTAGTGTAGAAACAACTTTATTTTTAAAGAAAAAACTGAAGTGTAGAGTAGAAAGAGCTTCTATGGAAGGTAACCAGAAGGAAAGAAGACAAATCATTTTCTGTAAGAATGGAAGGCATTAGGATGGAGGGTCGCACTAGAGCTTACCCATTGCTAGTGTTCCCTCTGCGTTGTCGAGCAGAGGGTGAGAGCGTATCGGAGTATTTCTCAGCAGTTCCATTACCGGCTTTTGATCTGTCACATGGAGTGCACATGGATCGTTCATGGAATCATGGCACAGTCTGAACGCGTTCGGGTGGGCTACCTGGTGCTGGTTTGGGACATCCTTGTTAGATTTTGCGCCATGGATATCGTGTATCCCAATTCCAAACAACCTAACAAGAGTCCAGAAGTCTTGGACGAACTCGGGAGCAAAGACTATGTTTATTTTAGACATTGACCTAGCACAAAATAAGTCGACTGCTTCTCAGGTCCATTTCCTACTGTATAACAATTAAGTGAAGGTTGTTGTAGTTTTAGAAAACGTGCATTGAGTTAAAGTTTTACACTGAAATTTCAGGAACAGAGCACCTCTAGGCACTAAACATTTAGGTGATCTTAGAAGGTAGTGAACTTTGCATTTTAGTGAACCAGCAACTGTAGGTGCATGTTCTTAACTATGTGATGTTTGTGCTCTTTTTGCGGATCATACAAGACCAAGAGAGTGAGTGCAACTCCATTATATCCTTTACCGCTGTACCATTTAATCATTTAATTAAATTTGCGAATAAGGATCTAAGAAATCATTGTCTCTTAATATGTTCTTGACTGTTACATTCAGAGTTTCTTCATCGCTCCGAATAAAACTAAGTAACCTTATAGTGTTCATCGTATCAGTATAAGAAAAACAGTGTTCATGCGAGTACTTGGCCCACTGTTAACTTGACGAGTTCCAGCCTGACAATGTTTTCGTGTACAAAACACAACATGCTTAGAGCTTCACAAAGCATATAGGTTTGGAAAGCATAAGGAACCACAACTCTGGAAGCCATCTATGTGACATTGGACAGTCTTTCTCCTCTGAACTTTAATTTAGCGAATGTTCTTGCTATCTTCCCCAGGTGCGTAGGGGCTTGTGTTGGGGCCAGTTTTCTTCCGTTATATTCTTTAATTTCAAAGGCTGGTTGGCATGCCTACTCTATATCTACAAACAATTGTTCACTCTACTTCCTCACTCCGCTATTCCTCTCCACCGCATCCCCAAATTTTTCAAAGCTTACCACCGCAGTGAATCATTGAACAAATGATTAATTCTGGGTCTTGTGATGATTACTGTAGTAACAGCACAGCTGATTTAATCATTGAACATGAACATGTTTCTCCAGTGCCAATTTTCTTTTGGCCGGTGAATCACCAGCTCCAATGCAAGTCCAGATCAGTTGAATTCATAGTGCAGAACCATGAGACTTATGAGGCATTTATGGCGGAACATCTAGTCATATATGTGCTCCTTGTGACATCTGTATTTTTTATTCAGTGTCATTTTTCTAGGTCAAAATTAATGTTGCTGTCCAAGCTGCACTAAGGACACCCTGTGTTCCAGCCTCTTCCGGATTGCACATAAACACTTCTTTGCTGTGTGTTTCCATTCTCAGTTAGTTGATACTAGCTGCCTTCCAGACCTCAGCCTTGCACGAGTCGCTAATACCATGAAAATAAGCTGAATGTTAGAAAAAAGTACTTTGAGTTATACTTAATTATGTGATGTTTTCGGATCAAACAAGGACATGAGAAGGAGCACACCTGTCTATTCTTTGTAATTGGGTGTACGAGTGTGATGCAATTTGCATAAACAAATTAAATGTGCCAACATGGCTCCAAGAAATTATCTCTTAATGTATTCATGGCTGCTACATTCATAGTTTTATTGTTCTGAAATGAAACAAGTAACATTTCAGTGTTACATTGTATCAGTATAAAAAACAGAGTGTTCATGCTAGTACTAGGCCCATTGTTAACGTGACTAGTTAAAGCCTGACAATGCTATCATGTGAAAAACATAACATGCACCCATGCTTCGGGTTTCAAAGATCCATCGTGTGCTTGCAAGATACCCGGAATTACGGATATCGACAGTCTCCTCATCTGAATTCCCTATAAGTGCTGAACTGGTGGGCGTACTGTTGGTAGATTGCAGTATTGATATACAAAGTAATGTACCTACTTCTGAAGAAGTCCTTAACAGTTCTTGTGTGTTCCTGCTTTGTTGAAAGGAACAGGAATCATCAGTTGGAAAAACATTCGCACATCTTGAAAACATCCCGATGAAAGATATGTCATCTGAGATGTGACATTACACAAAGAGAGTATACATGTACAGTTGCACCTGCCGACATCCCAGTCCATTAGGTGTTTTGTGATGTTTCTATATAATCTTGTCTCTTGGTTTGCAAAGTGACTACAACAAGAGAGTCATGGGCCTCACCAATTGTTCTAAATTTTAAATACTACAACAACTCTCACCAACTTCTGTTCCAACAACATCCTCCCAAACAAAACAATATGATGAACAAGGCCATGATGCGAGTTAAGTATGATTATAACCCTATTCAATTTTCTTTATACCACCAACCTATGGACTGGCAACTTTTTCAAGGAGGTTTAATTTTTGAGATATTGCAAATATGAGTTCATAAAAATTGAGGTGGGAGAGAGGTTTATTTGGTCTGTATGCAGCATACTACCTCCATTATTAAATATATGACGTTTAGGACAAGCAAAGGATGGAGGGAGTATATTTGTTTCATCCTAGGTCTGGGAGGTGTTGGCAATGAATGGGTGGATGCTGCAAGAGAACTTGACCATTTGTGTCAAATAGTAACATTAAATTTGTGGTGCTATGTGCACATGCTTATGTATGTAAAATGGATGTTGCCCACCAGCCACCGTTATATAAGTGTCCGTAAAATTGAGACTGACTGAGACACATACACAGAGAGAGAGAGAGAGAGAGAGAGGAGAGAGAGAGAGAGAGTGTGTGTGTGAGAGAGAGAGAGGTGCTACATTCTAATTACCATTGAAGAAAGTTAATGATGCTTCCCACTGCATTGCACTACCTCTATTTAGTTTCTTGGAATTTTAATTTTGTTCATCTTTGGAATGAAAGGTCTCTGGATTTTCCGGTCACCGCATCTTTTCATTCAGCTACTGGGTTTGTAAGGAAAGATCAGCTCAATGCATCAGTCTATTGCTTTGTTTGGTTTTCTTCGCGATAGCCAATCCGATAGGTGGTGCTCTCTGTCTGTTTTTTCTGCTCGTCAGCTGGCATTAGAAAGTGTCGGTGCCACCACACTCACAAGTGCCAATACCGCAACTTATTTCTTCATCCTCAGCACACTGAAAACTGCCGAGTCTGCCACCTGGAGCTTAGCGGTCGATCTGTCACATTCACATGCCAGGTCACGTTGTCACATTCGACTAGATCGAGTTTGCTAATTCCTTTCTTTGACTGATTGTCCCATGAGAGCTTTCTCGTGATTGTAATTAATAATGTAGTGTAGAACATTATTGTAAGTGTGAACTCTGGATCCCTACTCATTTGTGAAATCACCTAACAAGTGTTGCTGTTAAACTATAATTGCACGCTTTGGTTTATTCAACTCCAATATTTGAGTTTTGGCACTTGATGCACCATTTGAGTTCAATATTCACACTAAAATTTAACTACCTCTGTATTAGCTTAACATTGACCATCCATCATGGTAAATTCAGTCATAAGTCAGGATGCAAGTGCGGGTACCCAATGGTGTTTTTGGGTCAACCGATTAATTACGATAGCATGCCACTCTAGTTTATTTCCTCTCCAAAATTAATTATGTGGAATGTCATCCTAATTCATTTTATCATTTTACCCAATGACCCATAATAATTGTTTTCTAAAAACGACCCATTATATTTCCAACTTGCATCCCTAGTCATAAGACAGTGAACAGAACAATTTAATAGTGAAGCTACAAGGTACATGCATATTTCTGTCATTCTGTGAATCAGATCTACCCTATAAAATGAGGTGTTCTAATGAGACACATATAATAGAGGTAGTGAGAGAGAAGATAGTGGCACCTTCATTCTTAGACTGACCCCAATAGACAATGCAAATCTTAAACTTTAATAGTCTCGTTTCGTGCTTTCTTCCATGGTAAACAAACTGTCAAATGCCTTTTCGGATGATATAATGCTGTCGCCCCAACCTTGGTGATCTCTGATACTAAACTTCACCTCAATTATATCCATACATAAACAACTGCATAGCAGCCAAGAGTCTGATGTTTTCCGACAAAGCATGCTACTAGTCATCGTGATGGTGAATTATATTATTGGACTTCAAATTAAAATAGAAATCAGGGGCGTCAGGAATGAAACCGAACCAAGTGTTTCTGGTAAATCTGGGACAGGCAGTCAGGAGTCCGGCCACAGAGGTTGGGAATGCTGTTAATTTTGAGCGGTGTTTACTGCATCGTGGCAGGCTTAACAATGCTCAGGGTGCAACAAACAATTTTTCAAAGGGAATGAAGCAAAGCTGGTGGGATTTGGATGAAGACTGGTCACGGTTCTAGCTTACTCAAGAACAATGCAGGAGTACTTAATAGTTAAATTCTTACATGGGTTAACGAGCATTTTAATGACCTTAGTAATTTGTAAAACCAACATTTGTTCATTAGTAATTTCTAGGCCTTGGAGTAATAACAAGGGCAACATTTTCTTCGTCTTTAATTACAGATCCATGTCTCAGTACAGTTTTGTTTTGTGCCATATGAACACCCACTATACCCTCAGTACCAAGCCGCACAGGCTGGCAGCATATAAGCTGTGGTTCCACAAATATACAGAGGTGCCAGTTTTGAATAACAGAAAAACTGAATCACATATATGCTATTTTATTTTTAGATGATAAAATACAAAAGTGAGGAACGATAAGAAATCACACCAATTATTCTGTGAAGTGAAGCCATGATGCATGGAACATGAAACGAAAAAAATCTAGTTGTTAACAGGGCATAACTATAGGGTGCGCATGTTAACTTATTTTCATGACTATATATTAGGCTCTGAGGTAACTTATTCAAGGTGATATAGTATTTCTTCTTCAATTTGTATTGCTTGTCTGGATATTTTGAATATTTTACATTATAATGTTTGTTGCAAAACTAATAATGCACATACCATTTATAACATGTAAGTAATGAATTTTAAAAATGTTCGAATGGATATATCATATATATATGATTTTCTTCACTTAGGCTATCCTTGAAGTGATTAGAATAATTAATATTAGAGAATGATATGGTTGGATATCCTTCTAGTGTGCTAGAACTGAAAATTCAAAATGTACAATGACCACTAGAAATATTTTTTAGTATTTAAAGGTGATATAGTATTTATAAATATAACTAGAGTTTTTTTTGGGAAAATAAATACAACTAGAGTTTTTTTTGTATATATATCCAACATCTCTTTGCTGAAGAGTGGCGGTCTTGCGTTTGCCACTCACTTAGGTATGCAGGAGGCTGAAGAAACTCTAGAGGCCAACCTGTGGAGCTCCTTGGCTGATGCTGAAGCTTTTGGCCGTTTTCCACACGGGAAAAGGCTTCTGAAGCCCTAAATTTATAGAGTAATGAATCCACACGGTCCTTCTCAACTGCCCTCTACATTGTGCGTTTCAAACTGGCATAAACTTAACTGGGTCTGTATATAAACGTAGAGGAAACAATGATTCAAATGTTGGGGATGGAGGATCAATAGTGCATATTGTGAATGGATTAAAATATTCTTCAAAATTATGTCCCATAGTAGCCTCAAGATTTTCATTCTATTTGTTCAATGCCACAAATCCATTTCCATCAAGAAATTGGAACAATTTCCTGGGAGGCGAGAGCTTGGTGGAGCGCGGACCTAGAGATCCCGCAAGCCCTCTCCCGTGATTTGAGCTCCATCATGCACATTCGCACCACAGCCGCTCAGTCATTGGATCGCTCAGCCGCTCATCATTGCACCTCGCACCACACCGCTTGCGGTATTTTTGCTGTTTGAGGTTATTTTTGGGCTTGGGTGTGCTGACTGAGTTAATACGTGCGGGGACGCAGCGTGGGAAACAAAACGACTCCACCGTCCAAAACCCAACGCCACAATTACTCATAGCCTCAGGGGCAACTCCGTCCAAAACCCAGCATCCTAGCGCCGACTTCAATTTGTGCAACCCCCTCGCGGCCAGGACGACTTGACTTGATTTAACAAATCGGAGGAGTAGTACTTACCATTGTGCCACCTAATTTTGTGTTCATTGTCTTCTGGCTCGTCCTGAGCATCTGACATAGATCAGTAAATTAATAAGCTACGTCAAGGGTTGCTCATCTTGACGACTTGATTCATTCAAGAGCCGAGTGAAGTTGAGCTAGTACAAGCCAAGTGTGTGGAAACACCACTGGGACTAAAGGCTAACACTAATTATTGTAATTAGAGTCCTTGGTGGCATGCCTTTAGTCACGGTTGGTAATACCAACCGGGACTAGGGGCTCCCACCTATTTCGGCCGTCGGCGAAACCTTTAGTCCCGGCTCCAAAATTGAACCGGGAGTAAGGAGGAGCATACCAAAGGCCGGGACTCTACCAGTGAGAGATTCCCGTAGTTCTGGTGGTGGTTGGCACTTGCCGAGCACACCCTCTGCCCGCGGGACCCTAACCGTGGACCTCCTCAGGACCATTGGTAGCGGCTGTTTCCTCGGCGGCGGTTGTATTGATGGAGGCTGGCCGATGAGGCCACTGGGAGGAAGGAGAGTACAATTACTATAATATCCATTTATTAAATAGATAGTTTTTAATTAATTAGTTTTTGAAAAATCAAAATACTTGTACTTCCTAATACTTCCGGATACTTGAAGCACCGTAAAAAAAGCTCTTATTCAATTACCATTTGGGCTACTTGGCCGACTTCTTCAGTAATCTTGTGTGCTATGGTAAAATAATATTATGCTAACAGGTTGAAACCTTCAGTTTAGACACACAACCATATCTATAGTGTGATGCTTGCAGATTAATTATTTTGGAAATTTCCTTCACATTTAAGAATGTTACAGAACTTTTATAATTAACTTGAGGGGAGTGCACTGATTATTGGCAGGCCACGGAGTACCAGGAGCACTGTTTCTTTGCCATCTTTATAACTGCAACATAATCGCCATGACACTCTACGTAGGAGCAGTTCCCCTTATATATACATATGCACAATTGAATAATCCACACACACTACCTAGTTTCAAAGATTTTGACTATGTTCATCTTTGGCATGAAAGGTCTCAGGAGTTTCTTGGTCACCGATTCGCTGGGTATTAGATGATTTATTCCAAAGCTATGCTCGATTAACCCTACCTGTTTTGGTTCTGTTGGTGAGTGTATCATCTGTCCTTGTTCTGATGCCAGCTGATCGACACTTCTATGTTGGCCTGTTCATCACCATGAAGCAGTGTAGCAAACATTGCAGCCAGGACACTCAACACTAGGTACCTGTTCAATGAGCTGTTGGTGCCCAGGCGGCCCCTATTGACGCATATTGGTAATTTAATCATTGGACAATGTGCTGCACCATAGTTGTTAATTATGCATGGTAGGCACCGGGAAGGGCAAGCATTATTATTCTACATCATCACCTTTGAAACATCTTGTGACATCACTGGGCGTCGAGATTGCAGTGAATCAGTGATGCCAATGATATCGAATGGGTACTTGTCCATCTCCGTCAAAAAAGTTGTCTCCAACATCATAAGAAACGTCTTCTCAGTGTGATAGGGTCCAACACGTGTAACATGTATTAGTGAAACTCTAGCAGACCACACAAGTGTGATTTGACAATTTGATAGTAATAAGTGATGCTCATGCATGGAACGAAACCGGGCGTAAAAGGGGCGTTCAGTCCCAGCTACTAGCCGATTGTAGCAGTTCATTTTAAAATCAATTTACTGGAGTCACGAATATCTAACTTAATCAAATTATATTGAAGGTGCAAGGAGAGGGGTAGCAGGTGAGGACTATATATATATAGATCGAGAGAGGGAGCTTGAATTAGAGAAAGGTTTCATTTGGTCCTCATAATGTTCTCGAATCATGTTGCATGCGTAGAACTCGAATGTATCAAGACTCAAGAACACACCATGTTCTAAGACAGCTGGATAAACAATTCCTGCATTGAAGTCAGTATATAATTATGAGCCTCGAACTCAAAAGAGCCATACTAATTAATCGAGCAGAAGCCACTGACAGCATCCGAAGTCATGCTTGTTCTAAACACTCCCGTGCAATCAAGCAGAAAAATGCAGCACATTCTTGCACACCATCTCCTCTCTCGTATGCCTGAATATATCTCTTGCACCACATTCTGGTTTGCTAGCTGCTAGGTGCCAGCAATGGGTGATGGCTTTCCTTAAGATTATGATCTACAATAATAATCATGCTTTTGTCACGAAATTGGAGCAAGGATTTGGCTGGTTTTCTTTTTATCAGTGGACCCGTTAAGTATAACGTAATAAGAGTAATAATGAAACTGGACACAAACTATGAGTGTTTCTTTGCTGAAATGATGATCAAGATCATTTTGGTCGTGCGCATGAAAGATAATCTCACAGAACTGCGCTAGAATAATGGGGCAAATGTTCACATTTTCGGGTTTTATCATTTGAGTTCTTGATTGAGTGCTCTGTGTGCTCAAGCTGGACATAATGGAACACGGATGAAATAAGGGCCTTCGCAAACAAGTTTTTAAACTTATTTCGTCATGCAATTCGTTGCACACACCATAATATAGTGCGATGCTTGCTAGGTTACTTATTTTGGAATAATCTTTCTTTGCTTGTATAGTGATATGGAAGATTCATCTAGTAGTCAACATGGTCTTTATATTACGTCAAAAAAAAAAGATTGTCTTTACATATCAATCAGTCGTTTAAATTTGTATCCACGTGGACTACTCTATATATGGTATATCTCTTGTTTTCCTCTGGCCCGCTAAAATGTGCACTTACAAAGCCAATAATACATGAGTGAAGAAGCAAAGAACAACTAGAGCGAGCAGCATTCTTTTAATGCATTTCTTCCTCATATGCAATGCACATGGCACATGAGCATGGTAGGCATTCAGGATAGCCTTAAAATTTTCTGCTTGCTACTATACAAGTCAATAGGTACCATGCCTGCAACCTGTGTTAGGAAGTGGGAGGAAATCCCATCAAGCTGCAGGAGCCAAGACGAATCCATTCATTGGTACTTGCAGTGGTCATCAACCTAATTGGGACGGTTTGGCATTCCATGATAAATCCAGGATTGGTGGTTTTCTACTATATACGGGACACGTGTGATCAATTTCTGCAGTGGCAGGAGTTTTTTCGTAAATTGTGGCAACAGGAATTTCTTGCACCACATTCTTAATATCTAGGTGCCAGCAATTGGACTGTTCTGATGGCTGTCTTTAAGAAGATGGTCTACAATAATCATGCTTTTTTATGAAATTTGTAACACCCACACTTTTGCTCTTTAATAAAATTTCCTATGATTAAGGACCATAAGGTTGTAATTAATTTTTCTAGGCATTTAATCCTTTTCCATAATAAATTAATGAATCATAGGAGTTTACTATTGCATTCATGCAGGTGCATTGTTTTTGGTTGTTTGGATTCAACTTTAAATTGGAATTCATTTGTTGGTCCTTTTGAAAAAATAGCAAACCTTTCTTTTCCCTTCCTTACCTTTCTTGCTTTTGGCCCATCTAGCGTCAAGAGTTGTAGCAAGTCGCCTGAGCGAATATGATAAGTTGATGACATGGCACAAAAGGATCGTAAGCAAGACCACATCTTTGAGACATCCGGATGGGTCTCAATGGAGAAAGATTGATAGAAAATACAAAGATTTTCTTTGGGAAGCAAGAAACATAAGATTTGGTTTAAGCACGGATGGTTTCAATCCATTTGGTGAGTTTAGCGATGGTCATAGCACTTGGCCTGTGACCCTATGCATGTTCAACCTTCCTGGTTGGATGTGCATGAAGCGAAAGTTCATTATGATGCGGTGCTAATCCAAGGTCCAAAACAACCCAGCGACATTGATGTGTATCTAAGACCATTGGTTGATGAACTATTACTGCTATGGAAGAAAGAAGGTGCGTGTGTGGGATGAGAATAAGCAAGAGAACTTCAACCTACGAGCATTGTTATTCATTACCATCAACGATTGGCACCTTTAAGTAACCTATCGGGCACTCAAACAAGGGATATCGGGCCTGCACCTGTTTACATAAAAGCAGACGGTATTCATCTGAAAAATTGTAAGAAGGTTGTGTATATGGGTCACCGTCGCTTTCTTCCTGAGAAGCATCCCTTAAGGAAGAAAGGTATGCATTGGAAAGGAAAGGCTGATCATCGTACAAAGCCCCCCATTTTAAAGGAGAGGAGATATTTGAGATGGTAAAGGATCTAAGGGTAGTCTTTGGAAAGGGTGACGGTAGTGAACCTGTTGCACATGATGCTAACGGGCGTGCACCAATGTGGAAGAAGAAATCTATATTTTGGGAGTTACCTTATTGGGAAATTCTTGAGGTCCGGAACGCAATTGACGTGATGCACTTGACGAAGAATCTTTGTTTGAATGTGCTAGGCTTCTTGGGTTGTTACGGTAACTCTAAGGATACATTGGAAGCATGACGGGACCTGAAAGATATCCATAGGAATGAAGCACCTCCGAAGGAGGTTGATGAAGAAGCAGATCCTGAAGAGGTTGAGGAGGAAGAACAAGATTACTTAGGTCACTGCTAGTTACACCCGAGAAGAAGGACATCATGTTTGATTGCCTAAATAGTATGAAGGTTCCATCTGGCTACTCGTCGAATATAAAAGGGATCATAAATATGAAAGATAAGAAGTTCACAAATCTAAAGGCCCATGACTGCCACATGTTGATGACACAGTTACTTCCAGTTGCGTTGAGGGGTGTTCTACCAGAGAAAGTACGATTAGCACTCGTAAAGCTTTGTGCATTTCTCAATGCAATTTCACAGAAGGCAATCGATCCAAGGAACCTAGTGAAGCTACAGAATGATGTTGTGCAATGTCTTGTCAGCTTTGAGTTGGCATTTCCACCTTCATTCTTCAATATTATGACTCACCTCCTGGTGCACCTTGTGAAAGAGATTACTATTCTTGGTCCAGTATTCCTACACAACATGTGGCCTTTTGAGAGGTTCATGTCAGTCCTCAAGAAATATGTTCTTAACCGCATGCGTCCGAAGGAAGCATCGCCAAAGGATATGTAGCGGAGGTCATTGAGTTTTGTGTTGACTTTGTCGACTCAATTGACTCGATTGGGGTTCGATCACGACACGAGGAGGCTACTAGGAAAGGGCACCATTGGAAGGAAAGCATGTTTGAGCAATGATACTGATTTGTTCAATAAAGCACACCTAGCTGTTCTGCAACAATCAACCTTGGTGACTCCGTATATAGAGGAACACAAGCAGATTATTTCTTCTCAAAATCCAACCAAAACCGAAGCATGGGTTACGCCATCACTTGGAAAATTTTCCCTCATGGTTGAGTGAACAAGTTATTGGTGATTCCACGATTCACCCACAACTCGCTTTGTTAGCTAGGGGACCTTCTAGCACAATTGTGAAATTCCAAGCTTACGATATAAATGGTTATACTTTTTACACAAGAGACCAAGATCGGAAAACCACACACCAAAATAGTGGTGTCCGTATAGACGCCATGGACAACAACAATAACAAGAACTCCTATTATGGTGTCATAGAGAGATATGGGAGCTTAGTACGGGCGCTTAACATCCTCTATTTCTTTGCCAATGGGTAAAACTAAGCGGAGGTGGCATAAGGAAAGATCAATATGGAATGACAATAGTGGACCTGACCAAGATTGGTTTCAAAGATGAACCATTCGTCCTTGCCAAAAATGTGCATCAAGTTTTCTATGTCAAGGATATGACTAGCAAACCGAAGAATACAAATCCCCAAGAAGGACCACAAGAGCCAAAGCGACACATTGTTCTTCCAGGTAAAAGAGTAATCGTGGGAGTCGAGGACAGAACAGACAAATCGGATGACTATGATCATTCGATGGCATGCCTCCATTCGCTGTCGAAGTTGACCCAAGCATATCGCTTGGAAATGAAGAGACATCGTACTTACGTCACGACCATGACCAAGGAACTTTCGTCAAGAAAAGGAACTTCAATGTTGTACTGTAATGATTAATGTTCAAATCATTTGTGTAATGTTGTATGAGTGTATTCCTTTATGTATTTGAACTAAAACTTGTTAAAGCCTTTCAGATGCCCTGTGAGAAGTAACCACAAAGTTTGAGATTTTTCTGAATTAGTTGAGCATTTTTCAGTTTAATTGAATTTCCACCACTAAAAAGATATGGAATGGTGCCAAATTTTGCCACATGGTCTCTTATGTCTTAGGAGACAAATATTGTCAAGTCCGATGTATAATTATTGTTTTAAAATTTATATGAAATGAAATTAGCATTTTTATCACTAAAAATTGGGAAAAGGTAGATATAAACGGAAAAGAAGAAGTAATTATTTCAACTATTAAATTATTTTTATATAGGAAAGTGAAGGTTGTTAATACTTAACGAAAATAATTTTGCATGGTTCAAATATTAAACTTACCATTTTAAAAATGTTACAAAGAGAAAGAATGAGAAAATGAGGAGGAAAATGGGAAAACAATCAATGTCCCACAAAAATAGCCCTTTAGTCTCGAGTCGTGTAACAAAGACGAGACAAAGGAGGGCCTTTGTCTCGAAGTAACACCACCCGTGACTAAAGAGGAAATTTTGCCTCTTGGGGCTCCTAAATCACCCTTTAGTCTCGGGTGGTGTTACCAACCGTGACAAAAAGGCCCCTTTGTCACGGTTGGTTACATGACCCGGACTAAAGCGGTGTATATATAAGAAAGCGACCATCCCGATTCAACACTTAGCCACTTTTTCGTCCCCGATCCACCGCCATCATCGTGTCCTCCTCCTCCGCCACCGCAGCCATCCTCCCGACCGCCACATCAAGCGCCCTCCCCGCCTCGGCACTGAATTCACCACTGCCGGCCTCTCAAAATCACTGTCTACCCGCCCTTCTCCACCGACGCTGCCGGCCTCGAACGCGGGCGGCATCCTCCCATCACCGCATCCGCGGCCTCTCCCGGCCTGCGGGGCTCCTCCGCGCCGGCCTCCTCCCCATCCTCCACCTCCGCGCCGTCCTCCCAGCCTCCGTTGTTCCGTCGCCTCCGCACGCATCAACATCGTCATCCCACTTCTCCGTCGCCTTGTCCCGCGCTGCCTTCATCCTCACGGTCGTCATCCCCACGCAGTAGGGGCGCAGCCTTCCCGCCATGCCCCAAATTTAGGGTTGTTGATGGCTGTTAAGTGCCTACTTTAGCCGTCAATATACTCACAAATAAAGGAGCAAAATGCATTTCTTACATGCATTTAGTTAAGAATAATGTAGTTCTAATTGTCCTTGGAGTCTTTGTGATTGTAGGTAAAATTAGCATAAAAGGTGACAACTCACCTTCTATGGTCCAAGCCACGTCACCTCAGCCAAGGAAGGGCTGCCACCTAGGATCCCATGCAAGCCATGTCACCAATCCAAAGGAAGCAACCGCTGACGAATCAGATACTACATTGAATAAGTCTACCACGGTGGTTCTGTCTTACTAAATCTCGATGCTAGCAATCAGATAGTACATTTACATTATTGGTTTCCTTGATTATGCGACAAATGTATGCTTATTTGACCAATAAATAAGAACTGAATAGAGGTCTGAGCTGCGAGAACCAGCACAAGGCATTGTGAGTGCATTTTACTTTTGGAACGAAAACTCGTGTGGTATGTTACGCATGAGAGGCATTGGGATACTCTTTTGTGCTGGGAGCTGGCGTGACCGAATGGACAGAGCCCATATGGTATGGTGGGCACCGCCCGACGGCTTGGTGCGTATGGGCAGATACCCACGGTCAGTCTGTGCTGATAGCTTCACTTGATTACCCCCGCCACCAACCGTGCTGCGGCTCCTTCGGATCCAGGGCGGTGAGCCCTGACCGCCCCAACCGCTGAGTAAACATGTTTGAGTCCGTCTACAAAATTCATATGTTTTCATCAACATTTCTCTTGCTCACTGACTTGGGTGCTACAAAATTCATATATTTTCATCAAAATTACAATAAAGTAAACATGTTTGAGTACGTCTGATAACAAGCTCTGGTTGTGATACAGCCTGAAGCTCCAACCAAGGCCAGGAGTTATCTTTGGCATCACTGTCTCACAGAAACTACTACAAGGTTTGTGAGAGCAAGTTGATAGTGGTACATTTGCATAATGGAGGATTGTGGAGGGTTGATGGCATATAGTTGTCCAGTTAGATAGTGGAGGAGCCACAAGTAAATAAGATTGTTCAGAGTATTTAGAGTAGATGGTAATGTCGGCGAAAGTAGATGTAACGGTATGGTACCAAACAAAATTGTTCTTAACTTCTTAGATTTCCAAAAAACCATATGGAAGCCTCCACAATGTTTTCAGGTGATGTGGTCCAAAACATTGGTTTGGGAACAGCAGGACAGGTAATGGGCATGAAAACAGATGATAACACAATATCAAGAGTAGCAAATTTGTGTCCCCAACCAACACTAGGTCACAAATGATTTGTCTTGGCGGGTAAAGGGGTTTTGCGGCAGGTGGAGCCCCGCCGACTTTGTGCTAGCACCAAATCATCTCAATGCATTTTTTCACGTAAAGTCGCGCGCTATGAGGTCAGCGGGGTTCAAACCCGTGACCTCCACCCTGTGAAGCCCCATCTACCACTGCACCACACACTCATATTGGCATTCATATTCAATTTTCATTCTACTCATATTATACTACACCGAGTGTCAATCTTTTTGAGGCTCTAAACGGTCAAATTAAAAACTTGTCAACTACAAAGTTTCATAACTTTCTGAGATCTACAACTTTCATGTTTGGAGTTTTTCCATTTGAGGTCATTCTGACTTTCAAATTTGAATTTCAAATTTGAATTTCATTAACAATATGATTTCAAATTAAAAGTTTCATAACTTGTTAGGATCTACAAGTTTCATAACAGAGTTTCTCCATTTGAGATCGTTTGAAAAATTCAAATTTTTAAGTGATTGTGTCCATCTCTGGCGGACCAGGCGACATAAGCCACCCGCCCGTTGCACAAATGGGACCATTTGTTACGTGCATCGCTTATGTTGCCTGCACTATGCCTTCACTGTATGCCTTCTTGGTGGCGGACGACGGCGGTTGTAGATTTCTATGTGCATCATTTCCTTTAAGTCTCCACATTTTCATGTTATTTAACATATATTCATGTTACATTTTCAATGATACATCATTTAACGTAAGAAATTTGAAACCTAATATAAGTATCTCTGTATGTCCACGTGGATGCCAATTTCCATGTACTAACATTCATTACGCTGAGTGTGGCGATGTTTCCTTCTCTCCTCTTTCTTTCCTATGTGGCACCTTATAGAGTGCCTAACTACATCCATTGTTGGTGCCCTTAGGACCCATCATCGGTGGAACCAATTTTGTGGCCCCCCAGGAAAGTGTCCTTAATTAATTACATGCAGTTTCGAGAAAAACTAACAAGGAAGGATTCGTGAGTATGGTGCTTTCAGAACTGAAGCACAGTAACAAGCAACAATCTTACCCATAAACTGTCCTTTGACTAAATGGGAATTGGAGGCACTAGGAATCATACGCAATATAGCGTGTGAAGCAGAAGAGATGTCTCGTTGAGCATTACACCAAGACTTCCAGAGTTCTAGAGCTTCACGCACCACCATCCATTCTTGTGCATTTGGCAGTGGCTGCGCTATGTTAGCTAGTTTCCGTGTGAGTCAGCTGCAGATTGTTTACTGAAACTATTAGTAAGCGATTTAAAGAATCCCTTTCATCAAGGATTGTTTAGGAACATGACTCTTGTACATGTCTCCGCTCACGGCAAGCAAACTGAAAAGTTCACGAAGAAAAGTCATATCCATGACAACCTCTCCTGACGTCTGAACGCAAAGTCTTGGGAAAGCCAAACAAAGTATGTACCAATGCACTAATTCATGAATACAGAGGTAAGATAATTAAATTTCATCAATTTTGTTTACCATGATTGCTGACTTTGTTGTGTAGCAATGAAATGATCTTGACTTAAATCGCAAAAAAAAAATCAATGTGCAATTTAGCTCTCTCGATTGACCATATGGTGTATTTTTGTTAAATATACCAAAGGTCCTCTAGGCTAGTTAGTTAGAGGAGTTGTGGTATGGTCGCACCAATAAACCCAGGTTCGATTCCTCGTTGGAGTAGGTTTTCTAGACCCGGAGAATGTTACGTCTTCTTAATGAAAACTGTGGGGCTCTTCACGCTAATGGGTCTATTTTTTTATTTTATTAACTATAGTTGGTATAGTAAGTCCCAAATATTCCTTGACCCCATGAAAAACCGTGGGACTCTTCACCATAACGGGTCTAGTTTTTTTTTATTTTGTTAACTATAATTGGTAGTAAGTCCCAAATATTCCTTGACATCAGTTTGCAACCATGCGTCAGGTATTACTAATTTTGGCTTGTGTAGATAACTCAGCCGTTGTAGCACGTTAATTTTGTGCTCATTGGCTTCTTTGGCTCGTGTTGTTTATTAACCAAAGAGCTAGCTAAACAAGTAGCTCAGCTTGACTAATTAAAGAACCCAGTTGAGCCAACAATCCAATATGGAAATAGGTCAGATAATAGAATATATGTAGGTGAGGCTGGAGCGCAGCGCGATGGGACTTGCACCGGTAAAATGGAATGGAGAGCACGAATGGGTAGAGAATAGAGATGCTATTTGGACGTCTATGGACTGCTGCCGTCAACGGCCACCATCGACCCAATCTTCAGTCTACGGACGGAATATTAGCATGAGACCCGAACGGATTAGGAATGACGAATGTCTCGTTGGTATGGGCTAGGTTCCATTTGGGATTGGACAGGGCCAGGCCCATACAAGACCCATAATATAATATTAATTAATAATAAAGTTTTCAATAACTTGTTTGCTTCTAAATTCATGCGCTTTTGGAAAGGACCACCGGAGCAAAACTCTTCTTTTTAACTATAACTTCCTTCTGCACTCGGTGTTTCTTGAGAACTGATATTATTGCCGTAATAAGCTAGAGCTCGTAACACGTGAAAGTAAAGTTGAGCCATGGCTGCTTCTATAATTCTGCTCCGCTGGAGGCTACTGTCGATCGCTGGAGGATCGGACCTGATGGCGAGAAATGATAACAATGAGCAACTCTAATACTTTCCAGCTACCATGAGTAAAGAGTTTAAGACAATGCGTTTAGACTGTCTCCAGCAGATGCTGGATCCAGTTCTGCAACTGCAAAATGCGCATCAAACCAGCACTGTACACCCTCCAGCAGTTGGCGCATCCCTTGCTGCATTTTGCAGTTGCTGCCTCCCCGTCGCCCATTCCTAGGATTCCTCTCTCTTGCATCTCGCACCACCAACCGTCAGCGCCACCCGCCTCCTCCACTCCGCACGCCTCATCCGCCTCGAGCAGTGGGCATCCGTCCTCCGCCCTCCCTCTCCCTCTCCTCTGTGGTCACGCCGTCCGATATCCGCCCGCGACCTGCCGAGCGGCCTCGGGACAATGGTGGTGGGGGCGGCGGCCTCAGCTTCTCAGCTTGGCCGGGGAAAAAGGGGCAGGCGCGCCACCACGGAGAGGGAGGAGGTGGGGCGTGCCCGCCCGCCACCGCTGAGGACCGAGCCCGCGCGCCATTCGCCGCCGCCGACGAGGTCCGCAGCCTGCAGTCGCGCGGGGCTCTGCCGCCACCATGGGAGGTCTGCCCACTCCACCGGCCTGCGAGGAGCTCCGTCGGCCGCTTCCATGGACCATGCGTGGGGCTCGGAGTTCGTGGCGATGGCTGGTGGAGGAGCTTGTGGCGGCGGCGGGAAGAACATGCGGCGGTCGGCGGAAGAGCTCACCGCGCCATGCGGTTGGTGGAGTTCGTGGCCTCTTCTCCTAGCCTATCGGGCGCGCCGGGCGCGAGCAAGGCCCGGGACCGTGGGAGCGGGGGTCACCGGCGACTGCACGTGACCTCATTGGCGGCCGCCTCTCCCGGAGCTCCGCCCATGTCCCTCCGCCTCCTCCGAGATCTGGCGGCGACCTCCCTCCCTCCCGCGGCAGATCTGGATGCCGTCTTCCTGGGTCCAACACCCGCCGCCCGCGAGCAGGCCGTCGCCGACACCCGCGCAACTGCGGCGCTAGAGGAGGCGTTCAGGATTGCAACACCTCCACAGGCACTCCCTCGTCTACATCTCCTCCATGCCCCGCTCGATTCCCACAGATCGCTGGAGCCAACTACCCCGGGAGATGCGCGATGAGCTGCGGGAAACTGCTGGAAGCTGAGCCTTTTTGCATACCCCCTCTGTCTCTCTCTTTAGCTCAAAACAGCTGATATGCAGATGCGCATCCGCATCCTTGCTGGAGACAGTCTTACAAAAGAGAATGCTCCATGGTTTGGTGTTTGCAAACACAAATAATCCTTTGTGTTCGTACATCTTTCTGTTCATTTATTGGTCTCTCACTGTATTGCATTCAGCTTAAGTCTTTGTAGTTGAAGATGGGAACCGTGATTTATGTGTAGCTTTACTTTTCTGGATTTTTTTATTCATTTTGGAAAAATATATGATAGTTTCAAAATTTAGCAAATTTGACCTTCAACCGCCGTAGTTACAGTTAGCCGTGGCGGCATCACGGTTGGCGACGGCGGTTGGGGACGGCGGTTGCATGCGCTGGGTGGCGGCAGGCAGCGGGCATGCAACCGCCGTGGCCCACGGCGGTTGTTTTTTTAATATTTAGAAGACAAACACACACCTTTGCAATGGCATGTACGGCGCTTCTACTACTCTAACAAAGCGCCTTACGTACCGATAACATGCCTTAGGGAATTTAGAAAATGGATTACAACATGACTACTTAATCTAGTTGTACGAGAACTGCCCGGAAAGCATAGAGTCGCCGAAGTGCTGCGATGGCATGTAGTAGTACCCAGGTGGGGGTGGAGGTGGTGAAGGTGGAGGAGACCAATTTTTCGGGAGCTGATCTTCTTGTGACATTCACAAGGCACAGTCGAACATTTGCAAGATCGATCGTATCCTGCGAGACGATGGATCTGGGGAAGCCAGTGCCTCCGACAGCTCCCGCTTGAGGTTGTAGATGACGACGTCCTCTAGGTAGTCGATGTACTCTTGATAGGGGCGAATAGCTGGTGGATCCACCCATTGCGAGAAACCGCACAGTTCTCTGTTTGGGTGGAGTACTGCAAAATGCAAGAAAACGTTAGCAAACCAAAGAAAGATGATGAACCAATTTCCTGGACATTACTTACCCATGCATATGGGCGTGCTTAAGCGGCGAGTTGTTCCATCCCTTGTACACTTGCATCACGAAAAACTCACCGTGTGAACACCTAGGCCACAACACCGTTTGCTTGGGTGCGTAGCTTCTAACTTCACGCATCGAACTGAAGTCACTCTTGCCTTTCAGTGGGAAATTGGCTTCGAAATCTAGAGAGATTGCTGATGCCACAACTGAGGACCGAAACCGTGTTCATTCCCACTCTAGGAAGTCATTGTTGAATGCTGTGAGAAGAAGCAATAGAGTGAATGGTACTACATATATGCAGAAGAAGAAGGCTGGCTCTGGGTGGTGGGCCCTTCGATCCGTGGGAAGGGAAATGAAGCAGTGACTCGGAGAAAACACACCCTAGTACTAGGGCACTGTCGCGTTGTTGGCCAGTCGATCCGTGAGAGGGGAACGCGTCAGTGACTCAGAGGAAACACATCGACTCTGCATATGGCAGTCACAATAACAAAACACACGAAATGTAGAAAACACACTCTAATGCAGTTCGATTAAAGTTCTTAAGGATACAAACCGAGGACCCTAGTTGACGATGTCATGAAATTGAATTATTTGATACAATTCCGACTAATAGCTCTAGGTCTATCGAGTAACGGGGTATTTCCCTTCCGATGGCATCCGCCTAGCTTCCTTGGCCCTCAGCCCTCTCCTCTTCCTCTCTATCGGCTTCACGTTTTCTCATCTCCTGGTGATTGCGCATTTCCTTCGGCTCCTCCTTCCTTTTTCCTCTCCTTTCCCACTCAACCATGTGAAACCACCTCTCCCTTGCATCACGGCCAGCTCCCTTGACGCACTCTTGTCAAGTCGAGTGCTCAGATTCAGCCACCATGAAATCACAAAGAGGAGGTGGAGTCTTTTTCAAAGACATGTCAGCAAATAATAAAATGAAATGACAAATGAATAATCGAGAAATGTAGTAAGTCCTTACTTTGGCTCTAAGATTGCGGTCGAATGGTGGATCACGTGCATAGTTGGCATACATGAAGAACCTCATCCCGTAGGTGTACGAGAACCATGCACTGACAAGCTTGCACCGCCACCGCACATAGGAGTGTCGATCCCCATTGGCACCTCGACATTGTCCTTCCTCTTGGTGAGGAACTCCAAGTCCAACTCAGACCCGATGAGGCCATTACAAACCGCAAAACAAGATGAGAACAATAATAGGCAAAATAATACAAATGAAACAACATAATTGAGACGACACCAAATAGCGGTTCAATTATTACAATACAATACCATGCATAAGTTCGTGAAAATATTAGTTCAAATATTACAATTTCTGAAATTAAATGTCCTAACGTTACAAGCAACTATGATCATCTCAATCCTGCATTGTTACGCCACACCCACGCCTACGTCCGAATGGGGTTGGGAGAGTCAAGGTGCTGATGAGCCCACATTGGTCGTGCCAGTGCGTTGCAAGCATAATTTCGAGCTGTGCACCTCTTTGCGTGTGGCCCGTGTTGTGGCACTTGTAGCACATCACTCTGCAGGTCCAAATATGCCATGTTGTTCCTAATCCTCTTATTCTTTGTTTTCCAACACCTTGGTACATCTCGGGATCTGGATTTGGTATGTGCACATCATTTTCTTTGGGGTTCTCAGTAAAAGTACACTACACGAGGTAGCCCTGAATTGTTCGGTTCCAATTGTTCGAACAATTTCCTGTCGTAGTACCAAGGCACGACTCTGTGAGCTGAAAATTTGAAGTTCATAACATACGGCGATCACATGTGAGTGGGGTGTGTAGTAGTAGCTTCCCATGAGCATCTGCAGATTTGGTTGCCAAGTTCACACACTTGTTGTGTCTTTTCACGGATGGGCCTAGACGCATTTTCCTTTGCACTCAACATCATATCTCCACATAATTTCATTCTCAGCAGAGTACAAAGGCTCGTGACCTTGTGAAGAAGTGCTTTTCCCTGAGCCTTCTCCAAATACTCAGTCATTCTGGTGCAGTACACCATTTGAGTGTTCCTCAGTACCTCATCCGCTGCCTTGCTCCTTTCATAAAAATATTGCATTGTACGATACATAAAGAACTCAATGATTTAGCTAATCTAACCAGCATCCGCCATGGCGCACGCAGCTTGCAGGTCTAATGAATTAAAAAATATAAAAATTCACTTTTCTGCAACTTGGATTATGAATAGTCTTTAATTATTGTCGATACTGGTTTTGAGGTACAATTTTATTGTCACCAGTAATGACTCCAACTCCAATATGCCTATAAATAAAAGACATCACTGCAATTTCTTTGGCCGCTGCTAAGATCAACCAGAAAGAATTGTTTGTAGAGTAGAAACAACTTTATTTTTTAAAGAAAAAAACTGAAGTGTAGAGTAGAAAGAGCTTCTATGGAAGGTAACCAGAAGGAAAAAGATGACGAAACAAATCATTTTCTGTAAGAATGGAAGGCATTAGGATGGAGGGTCGCACTAGAGCTTACCCATTGCTAGTGTTCCTCTACAGGCGTTGTCGAGCAGAGGGTGAGAGCGTATCAGTATTTCTCAGCAGTTCCATTACCGGCTTTTGATCTGTCACATGGAGTGCACATGGATCGTTCATGGAATCATGGCACAGTCTGAACGCGTTCGGGTGGGCTACCTGGTGCTGGTTTGGGACATCCTTGTTAGATTTTGCGCCATGGATATCGTGTATCCCAATTCCAAACAACCTAACAAGAGTCCAGAAGTCTTGGACGAACTCGAGCAAAGACTATGTTTATTTTAGACATTGACCTAGCACAAAATAAGTCGACTGCTTCTCAGGTCCATTTCCTACTGTATAACAATTAAGTGAAGGTTGTTGTAGTTTTAGAAAACGTGCATTGAGTTAAAGTTTTACACTGAAATTTCAGGAACAGAGCACCTCTAGGCACTAAACATTTAGGTGATCTTAGAAGGTAGTGAACTTTGCATTTTAGTGAACCAGCAACTGTAGGTGCATGTTCTTAACTATGTGATGTTTGTGCTCTTTTTGCGGATCATACAAGACCAAGAGAGTGAGTGCAACTCCATTATATCCTTTACCGCTGTACCATTTAATCATTTAATTAAATTTGCGAATAAGGATCTAAGAAATCATTGTCTCTTAATATGTTCTTGACTGTTACATTCAGAGTTTCTTCATCGCTCCGAATAAAACTAAGTAACCTTATAGTGTTCATCGTATCAGTATAAGAAAAACAGTGTTCATGCTTGGCCCACTGTTAACTTGACGAGTTCCAGCCTGACAATGTTTTCGTGTACAAACACAACATGCTTAGAGCTTCACAAAGCATATAGGTTTGGAAAGCATAAGGAACCACAACTCTGGAAGCCATCTATGTGACATTGGACAGTCTTTCTCCTCTGAACTTTAATTTAGCGAATGTTCTTGCTATCTTCCCCAGGTGCGTAGGGGCTTGTGTTGGGGCCAGTTTTCTTCCGTTATATTCTTTAATTTCAAAGGCTGGTTGGCATGCCTACTCTATATCTACAAACAATTGTTCACTCTACTTCCTCACTCCGCTATTCCTCTCCACCGCATCCCCAAATTTTTCAAAGCTTACCACCGCAGTGAATCATTGAACAAATGATTAATTCTGGGTCTTGTGATGATTACTGTAGTAACAGCACAGCTGATTTAATCATTGAACATGAACATGTTTCTCCAGTGCCAATTTTCTTTTCGCCGGTGAATCACCAGCTCCAATGCAAGTCCAGATCAGTTGAATTCATAGTGCAGAACCATGAGACTTATGAGGCATTTATGGCGGAACATCTAGTCATATATGTGCTCCTTGTGACATCTGTATTTTTTTATTCAGTGTCATTTTTTTCTAGGTCAAAATTAATGTTGCTGTCCAAGCTGCACTAAGGACACCCCTGTGTTCCAGCCCTCTTCCGGATTGCACATAAACACTTCTTTGCTGTGTGTTTCCATTCTCAGTTAGTTGATACTAGCTGCCCTCCAGACCTCAGCCTTGCACGAGTCGCTAATACCATGAAAATAAGCTGAATGTTAGAAAAAGTACTTTGAGTTATACTTAATTATGTGATGTTTTCGGATCAAACAAGGACATGAGAAGGAGCACACCTGTCTATTCTTTGTAATTGGGTGTACGAGTGTGATGCAATTTGCATAAACAAATTAAAATGTGCCAACATGGCTCCAAGAAATTATCTCTTAATGTATTCATGGCTGCTACATTCATAGTTTTATTGTTCTGAAATGAAACAAGTAACATTTCAGTGTTAATGCGAGTACTAGGCCCATTGTTAACGTGACTAGTTAAAGCCTGACAATGCTATCATGTGAAAACATAACATGCACCCATGCTTCGGGTTTCAAAGATCCATCGTGTGCGATTGCAAGATACCCGAATTACGTATATCAACAGTCTCCTCATCTGAATTCCCTATAAGTGCTGAACTGGTGGGCGTGTTGTTGGTAGATTGCAGTATTGATATACAAAAGTAATGTACCTACTTCTGAAGAAGTCCTTAACAGTTCTTGTGTGTTCCGCTTTGTTGAAAGGAACAGGAATAATAGGTTGGAAAAAACATTCGCACATCTTGAAAACATCCCGATGAAAGATATGTCATCTGAGATGTGACATTACACAAAGAGAGTACATGTACAGTTGCACCTGCCGACATCCCAGTCCATTAGGTGTTTTGTGATGTTTCTTGTATACAATCTTGTCTCTTGGTTTGCAAAGTGACTGAACAACGGCAGGAAGAGTCATGCGGGCCTCGCCAACTTCTGGCACAACAACGTCACCCCAAACAAAACAATATGATGAACCTGGCCATGATGTACCAGCACATCAAAATTCATGAAACAATTGTTCTAAATTTTACAAATATTGTTAATAAAGGTTACCAAAACTCTCACATGATTGTTCTTGTTCCAAAATCCTCTTTTAAAAACACAATTGAGAAATCATGTCACGTTTTTTTAACTCCCAGGCAATAGGACGGTGGTGGTAATTCAGGGAGGCAGGCAGTCGAGGGCAATAGAACAATGCCCCTGTTTGACAATTATATAGTCCTGTAATATCTACAAACAAAATTCAAGCACTAGAAGTAAACATATTATGGGATGGTGGGAGTAGATTATATAGACCATGCAACTACCTCCATCCTTAATATATGATGTTTAGGACAAGCAAATTAGTACTAATTTGATTGTTCTAAACGTCATATATTTAATGATGGAGAAGTGTATATTTGTTTCCATCCTAGGTCTGGGAGGTGTTGGGAATGAATGGGTGGATACTGCAGAGAACTTGACCATTTGTGTCAAATAGTAACATTAAAATTTGTGGTGCTATGTGCACATGCTTATTTATGTAAAATGGATGTTGCCCACCAGCCACCGTTATATAATTGTGCGATAGAACTGAGACCTGACAGAGACACACACAGGAGAGAGAGAGAGAGAGAGAGAGAGAGAGAGAGAGTATGTGTCTGACAGACAGAGGTGCTACATTCTAATTACGAAGAAGAAATTTAATAATGCTTCCCACTGCATTGCACTACCTCTATTTAGTTTCTAGGAATTTTAATTTTGTTCATCTTTGGAACTCATCTTTGGAATGAAAGGTCTCTGGATTTTCCGGTTACCGCATCTTTTCATTCAGCTACTGGGTTTGTAAGGAAAGATCAGCTCAATGCATCAGTCTGGTGCTTTGTTTGGTTTTCTTCGCGATAGCCAATCCGATAGGTGGTGCTCTCTGTCTGTTTTTCTGCTCGTCGGCTGGCATTAGAAAGTGTCGGTGCCACCACACTCACAAGTGCCAATACCGCAACTTATTTCTTCATCCTCAGCACACTGAAAACTGCCGAGTCTGCCACCTGGAGCTTAGCGGTCTGTCACATTCATCTGCCAGGTCACCTTGTCACATTCGACTGGAGTTTGCTAATTCCTTTCTTTGACTGATTGTCCCATGAGAGCTTTCTCTCACGGTTGTAATTAATAATGTAGTGTAGAACATTATTGTAAGGAGTGTGAACTCTGATCCCTACTCATTTGTGAAATCACCTAACAAGTGTTGCTGTTAAACTATAATTGCACGCTTTGGTTTATTCAACTCAATATTTGAGTTTTGGCACTTGATGCACCATTTGAGTTCAATATTCACACTAAAATTTTACTACCTCTGTATTAGCTTAACATTCAGACCATCCATCATGGTCTAAATTCATAGTCATAAGTAAGGATGCAAGTGGGTACCCAATGGTGCTTTTTTGGGTCGGCTGATTAATTACGATACCATGCCACTCTAGTTTATTTCCTCTCCAAAATTAATTATGTGGAATGCCATCCTAATTCATTTTATCAATTTTTTGGGTTGACCCAATAACCCATTATATTTTTCTAAAAATGACACATTATATTTCCAACTTGCATCCCTAGGCATAAGGCAGTGAAGAGAACAATTTAATAGTGAAGCTACAAGGTTACGTGCATATTTCTGTCATTCTGTGAATCAGATCTACCCTATAAAATGAGGTGTTCTAATGAGACACATATAATAGAGGTAGTGAGAGAGAGAGAAGATAGTGGCACCTTCATTCTTAGACTGACCCCAATAGACAATGCAAATCTTAAACTTTAATAGTCTCGTTTCGTGCTTTCTTCCATGGTAAACAAACTGTCAAATGCCTTTTCGGATGATATAATGCTGTCGCCCCAACCTTGGTGATCTCTGATACTAAACTTCACCTCAATTATATCCATACATAAACAACTGCATAGCAGCCAAGAGTCTGATGTTTTTCCAACAAAGCATGCTACTAGTCATCGTGATGGTGAATTATATTATTGGACTTCAAATTAAAATAGAAATCAGGGGCGTCAGGAATGAAACCGAACCAAGTGTTTCTGGTAAATCTGGGACAGGCAGTCAGGAGTCCAGCCACAGAGGTTGGGAATGCTGTTAATTTTGAGCGGTGTTTACTGCATCGTGGCAGGCTTAACAATGCTCAGGGTGCAACAAACAATTTTCAAAGGGAATGAAGCAAAGCTGGTGGGATTTGGATGAAGACTGGTCACGGTTCTAGCTTACTCAAGAACAATGCAGGAGTACTTAATAGTTAAATTCTTACATGGGTTAACGAGCATTTTAATGACCTTAGTAATTTGTAAAACCAACATTTGTTCATTAGTAATTTCTAGGCCTTGGAGTAATAACAAGGGCAACATTTTCTTCGTCTTTAATTACAGATCCATGTCTCAGTACAGTTTGTTTTGTGCCATATGAACACCCACTATACCCTCAGTACCAAGCTGCACAGGCTGGCAGCATATAAGCTATGGTTCCACAAATATACAGAGGTGCTAGTTTTGAATGACAGAAAAGCTGAATCACATATATGCTATTTTATTTTAGATGATAAAATACAAAGTGAGGAACGATAAGAAATCACACCAATTATTCTGTGAAGCCATGATGCATGGAACATGAAACGAAAAATCTAGTTGTTAACAGGGCATAACTATAGGGTGCGCATGTTAACTTATTTTCATGACTAATATATGGCTCTGAGGTAACTTATTCAAGGTGATATAGTATTTCTTCTTCAATTTGTAATGCTTGTCTGGATATTTTGAATATTTTACATTATAATTTTGTTGCAAAACTAATAATGCACATACCATTTATAACATGTAAGTAATGAATTTTAAAAATGTTCGAATGGATATATCATATATATGATTTTCTTCACTTAGGCTATCCTTGAAGTGATTAGAATAATTAATATTAGAGAATGATATGGTTGGATATCCTTCTAGTGTGCTAGAACTGAAAATTCAAAATGTACAATGACCACTAGAAATATTTTTAGTATTTAAAGGTGATATAGTATTTATAAATATAACAAAAGGTTTTTGGGAAATTAAATACAACTAGAGTATTTTTGTATATATCCAACATCTCTTTGCTGAAGAGTGGCGGTCTTGCGTTTGCCACTCACTTAGGTATGTAGGAGGCTGAAGAAACTCTAGAGGCCAACCTGTGGAGCTCCTTGGCTGATGCTGGAAGCTTTTGGCCGTTTTCCACGGGAAAAGGCTTCTGAAACGCTAAATTTATAGAGTAATGAATCCACACGGTCCTTCTCAACTGCCGTCTACATTGTGCGTTTCAAACTGGCATAAACTTAACTGGGTCTGTATATAACGTAGAAACAGTGATTCAAATGTTGGGGATGGAGGATCAATAGTGCGGCATATTGTGAATGGATTAAAAATATTCTTCAAAATTATGTCCCATAGTAGCCTCAAGATTTTCATTCTATTTGTTCAATGCCACAAATCCATTTCCATCAAGAAATTCTTAGGCATGGTAGACATTAGGAACAATTTCCTGGGAGGCGAGAGCTTGGTGGAGCGCGGACCTAGAGATCCCGCAAGCCCCTCTCCCGTGCTTTGAGCTCCATCATGCACATCGCACCACAGCGCTCAGTCATTGGATCGCTCAGCCGCTCATCATTGCACCTCGCACCACACCACTTGCGGTATTTTTGCTGTTTGAGGTTATTTTGGGCTTGGGTGTGCTGACTGAGTTAATACGTGCGGGGACGCAGCGAGGAAACAAAATGACTGCACCGTCAAAACCCAACGCCACAATTACTCATAGCCTCAGGGGCAACTCCGTCCAAAACCCAGCATCCTAGCGCCGAACGACTTCAATTTGTGCAACCCCCTCGCGGCCAGGACGACTTGACTTGATTTAACAAATCGGAGGGAGTAGACTACTTACCATTGCGCCACCTAATTTTGTGTTCATTGTCTTCTCTGGCTCGTCCTGAGCAACTGACATAGATCACTAAATTAATGAGCTACGTCAAGGTTGCTCATCTTGACGACTTGATTCATTCAAGAGCCGGTGAAGTTGAGCCAGTACAAGCCAAGTGTGTGGAAACACCACTCGGGACTAAAGGCTAACACTAATTATTGTAATTAGGAGTCCTTGGTGGCCAGGCCTTTAGTCACGGTTGGTACCAAGGGACTAGGGGCTCCGCACTATTTCGGGCCAAGTCGTGACGAAACCCTTTAGTCCCGGCTCCAAAATTGAACCGGGAGTAAAGGAGAGCATACCAAGGCCGGGACTCTACCAGTGAGAGATTCCCGAGTTCTGGTGGTGGTTGGCACTTGCCGAGCACACCCTCTGCCGCTGGGACCCTAACCGCGGACCTCCTCAAGACCATTGGTAGCGGCTGTTTCCTCGGCGACGGTTGTATTGATAAGGCGGAGCCCGATGAGGCCACTGGGAGGGAAGGAGAGTACAATTACTATAATATCCATTTATTAAATAGATAGTTTTTTTAATTAGTTTTTGAAAATCAAAATACTTGATACTTCCTAATACTTCAGATACTTCAGAAGCACTGTAAAAAGCTCTTATTCAATTACCATTTGGGCTACTTGGCCGACTTCTTCAGTAATCTTGTGTGCTATGGTAAAATAATATTATGCCAACAGTTTGAAACCTCCAGTTTAGACACACAACCATATCTATAGTGTGATGCTTGAAGATTAATTATTTTGGAAATTTCCTTCACATTTAAGAATGTTACAAATCTTTTATAATTAACTTGTGGGAGTGCATTGATTATTGGCAGGCCACGGAGTACCAGAAGCACTGTTTCTTTGCCAACTTTTAACTGCAACATAATCACCATGACACGTACTCTACGTTGGAGCAGTTCCCTTATATATACATATGCACAATTGAATAATCCACACACACACTACCTAGTTTCGAAGATTTTGACTATGTTCATCTTTGACATGAAAGGTCTCAGGAGTTTCTTGGTCACCGATTCGCTTGGTATGAGATGATTTATTCCAAAACTATGCTCGATTAACCGTACCTGTTTTGGTTCTGTTGGTGAGTGTATCATCTGTCCTCGTTTCGATGCCGGCTGATGGACACTTCTATCTGTCTGTTAGCTGTTTCGATGCCGGCTGATGGACACTTCTATCTGGCTGTTGGTGAGTGTATCATCTGTCCTCGTTTCGATGCCTGTTAATCACCATGACGCAGTAGCAAACATTGCAACCGTGACACTCAACACTAGCTACCTGTTCTACGAGCTGTCGGTGCCAGGCGGCCCCTATGTACGCATATTGGTAATTTAATCCTTGTACAATGCTGCAAGTGACCTCTCTTTACACCATAGTTGTTAATTATGCATGGTAGGCACCGCGGGAAGGGCAAGCATTATTCTACATCACCTCCTTTGAAACATCTCCTTTGATACATGTGCATGTCAGTGCACCACATCCACTGGGCATAAGATTGCAGTGTTGCCAATGATATTGTAGAAACGGTACTTGTTCATCATCTCCGTCAAAATAGTTATCTCCAACATCAAAAAATCGTCTTCTCAGTGTGATAGGGTCCAACACGTGTAACCTGCATTAGTGAAACCCCAGTAGACCACAAGTGTGATTTGACAATTTTATAAGTAAGAGTGATGCTCATGCATGGAACGAAACCGGTGTAAAAGGGCGTTCAGTCCCAGCTACTAGCCGATTGTAGCAGGTAATTTTAAAATAAATTTATTGAAGTCACGAATATCTAACTTAATCAAATTATATTGAAGGTGCAAGGAGAGGGGTAGCAGGTGAGAAGGACTATATGTAGATCGAGAGAGGAGCTTGAATTAGAAAGGTTTCAATTTTGGTCCTCATAATGTTCTCGAATCATGCTGGATGCGTAGAACTCAGAATGTACCAAGACTCAAAAGAACACACTATGTTCTAAGACAGCTGGATAAACATTTCCTGCATTGAGGTCAGTATATAATTATGAGCCTCGAACTCAAAAGCCATACTAATTAATCGAACAGAAGCCACTGACAGCATTATTCGAAGTCATGCTTGTTCTAAACACTCCCATGCAATCAAGCAGAAAAATGCAGCACATTCTTGTACACCATCTCCTCTCATATGCCTGAATATATCTCTTTGCACCGCATTCTGGTTTGCTAGCTGCTAGGTGCCAGCAATGGGTGATGGCTGTCTTTAAGATTATGATCTACAATAATAATCATGCTTTTGTCATGAAATTGGAGCAAGGATTTGGCTGGTTTTCTTTTTATCAGTGGATCCGTTAAGTATAAAATAATAAGAGTAATAATGAAACTGGACACAAACTATGAGTTTTCTTTGCTGAAATGATGATCAAGATCATTTTGGTCATGCACGTGAAAGATAATCTCACAGAACTGCGCTAGAATAATGGGGCAAATGTTCACATTTTCGGGTTTTATCATTTGAGTTCTTGATTGAGTGCTCTGTGTGCTCAAGCTGGACATAATGGAACACGGATGAAAAGGGCCTTCGCAAACAAGTTTTAAACTTATTTCGTCATGCAATTCGTTACACACACCATAATATAGTGCGATGCTTGCTAGGTTACTTATTTTGGAATAATCTTTCTTTGCTTGTATAGTGATATGGAAGATTCATCTAGTAGTCAACATGGTCTTTATATTACGTCAAAAAAAAAAGATTGTCTTTACATATCAATCAGTCGTTTAAATTTGTATCCACGTGGACTACTCTATATATGGTATATCTCTTGTTTTCCTCTGGCCCGCTAAAATGTGCACTTACAAAGCCAATAATACATGAGTGAAGAAGCAAGAACAACTAGAGCGAGCAGCATTCTTTTAATGCATTTCTTCCTCATATGCAATGCACATGGCACATGAGCATGGTAGGCATTCAGGATAGCCTTAAAATTTTCTGCTTGCTACTATACAAGTCAATAGGTACCATGCCTGCAACCTGTGTTAGGAAGTGGGAGGAAATCCCATCAAGCTGCAGGGAGCCAAGACGAATCCATTCATTGGTACTTGCAGTGGTCATCAACCTAATTGGGACGGTTTGGCATTCCATGATAAATCCAGGATTGGTGGTGTTCTACTATATACGGGACACGTGTGATCAATTTCTGCAGTGGCAGGAGTTTTTCGTAAATTGTGGCAACAGGAATTTCTTGCACCACATTCTTAATATCTAGGTGCCAACAATTGGACTGTTCTGATGGCTGTCTTTAAGAAGATGGTCTACAATAATCATGCTTTTTTTATGAAATTTGTAACACCCCACACTTTTGCTCTTTAATAAAATTTCCTATGATTAAGGACCATAAGGTTGTAATTAATTTTTCTAGGCATTTAATCCTTTTCCATAATAAATTAATGGTCTTTGCTTCCGTCTCTCTCCCACCAATATCTTCTCGATCCATCCACCACCACCCATCACCTCTCTCCTCATCTCTAACTCTAACTCTTCTTCTCCCTCATCTATGTAACTCTTCTCTCTCTTTCTCTCGAGGCCAGGAGGAGGTGGAGGCCGCTACGGGAGGCGCGCGTTGAGGTCCTCCGGGGCCTCCCGAAGGCGGTTGTGAGTTTTTGCTTGTGACTTGTTGGACTTGTGAATCCTCATCTCTTGTGAATCGAATTTGAGTGTTGTAAATCTTGTGAAATTGTGAACCTTGTGGTGATTTGAGTTGTGATCATCTTGTGTTGTGTAAATCTGTGACTTGTGTTGTGAATATGAGATTGAGATTGAGATTGAGATGAGATGAGATGAGATGAGATATGAAGAAAGAGAAAAGCAAAAGGAAAAGAAAGAAAAGGAAAGAGAACAGTGGTGACGGAGACGGACGGGAAGGGGAGAAGGAGACGGATGTGGAGCCATCCACATTTGTGCCGGCGGGACTCCACCCAAGGTACAAATGCGCGCCACCTCATTTGTACGGAGAACCTGTACCGGTTCAATAACCGATACAAATGAGGGTTATGGATCGGTACAAATGAGTTTTTCCAGTAGTGACAATACCAAGCAGGAGTACATCATCATTATTGGTTTTCTTGATTACGTAGCTAGCTAGATGGATTCCCATTTGGCTGATAAATAAGAAGGGAAAAGTGGTCAGGTCTGGAAGAACCAGATATACCATGAGGTATTGTGAGTGCATTTTATATTAGGTATGCTATACGCAGGAGAGGCATTGGGATTGTCGTTTGTGACAGAAGGAGGATTGTGGGAATGGCCAGGGATGATAGTCCTAATTGCTTCAAGTGCATACGCTTATCAGCACCACTGGAAGGCTCGGTGTAGCGTGCATGGCGGCAGATGCCAACGGTTCATCTGTGCTGATAGCTGGAGTTGATTAGCTAGAAAGTTGCTGGATAATGCAAAACTAGTCACTGTAGTGCTTGGAGCCTTACTCTCCTTTTGCAGGGGGGCTACACTTTTTTCTTTATCTTTTTATCATTATTTGTCCACTGTACTCGGTGATTCTTCTCACCGAACAATATAGTTGCAAACATGCAACACGCAAATTGAGCCACGCTTGCTTCTAAATCTCTACTCCCAAAGATATAGGTGTTGGCATAAATGAGTCAACAAATTAAGCATTTACGAAGGATAATACAATATTGACGATAGTTTGGTGGCTCGCATACAAATAATTTTTTTGTTCATTTATTGGTCCATGTTATCTTAGAGTTTGAATAATCCAAAGTTGTACCATTATACCGTTGAAACAGATTTGCAGTTGGGCGTATCACTTCTGTAGTCCAAACTTACTTACACAGTATATATTTATAGCTTTTTTACGGTGCTTATAAAGTATTAGGAAGTACTAGGAAGTAATATGTATTTTAATTTTCCCACCACCTAATTAATCAAAAAATTAAACTAATTGAGAAAAGGGTATTATAGGAATCTATTATCTCCTCTCTCCCTCTCCCAATCCCTCCCTCACGCGGCGCCTGTTCCCTGCGTCGATCCCATCTCTTCGCACGCGGCTAACGCTCGTCGCCTCTCGCCGCCTCGCTACCTCTCAGGCCGCATTGTCGTTTCCTGCTCCTCCCTCATTGTCCCCTCCAATCCTCGAGTTCCTCTGCCTAGAGTTCCTGGCGCACTCGAAGGCCGCCGGCCACCACCCCATCCTCCTTGAGTTCCTCCGCCTCGAGTTCCTGACACACTCGAAGGCCGCCGGCGGCCACCTCATAAGCGAGTTCCTCCTCCTCGAGTTTCCCGCCTCGTCGCCCAGGTCTGTCGCCACCCACGCCGTGCCTGCAGAACCACCCCCGACGAACATCGGCCAATTTGTGTACGTCGCGAACAAGCTGCACTGAACACCAATGCTCCCGCGTTCGAAAGCGCTGCTATGTTTGTTCAGACAAAACTGCCACTGAGCGCAGGACTGCAGCAGAATATGAACTGCTGTTTTATGTAATCCCTGCATTTGATGACATGTATATGTTCACCTATATCCCTAGTAATCAAAGGTTCCATGAGTAGCACCTAGCTTGTCTGTTGCCCGGGTGCTCGTTCCACTGATAAGGGTTCAGACACTCTAAAGATCAAATTTGAGTGCCTATTTTATATAGTTGGATTTGCTGTTGATTGAATAAGAACATTATTTGGCATTGAGAATACTTGTTGGGTTTATAACACGTGTGACCATATAAGGGATTTCAAGTTTAACCGGTGACATGTGCGGAATTGTGTTGATAGAAATGGATGGGAAAGCCGGGATGACGCCTTCTTAGTATTCGATCACCAAAAGAAGCACAAACACTAAACGTGTGAACTATTATGGTACTACCAACTTGCTGCATGTCTTGCCTGCATTGCTGCACTGAACGTGTGAACTATGCACGGGCGGCACACGTCTGAACCTGCAAGCGAGCAGCTAGCAGTCATCAGCCCACCATATCAGTGCTGTGCATAACACTTCACCAATCTCACCAGATAGTACAACAGTTGACATTATAAGTTATCATTCATCACAGAGTACTTTGTTGGACATAAACACATGATACAGACATACAGTAAATCAAGACACTCTGGAAGTTCTCTTAGCAAGGCATAATGCCATCTTCCAGCATAATCCATGACACACAAAAGAACAACGAGATGACGGCCATAGCATTGGCAACGGCATTCCAGACACGGAAAAGAGAGAACCCATAATTTTCAGATGCCTACTATACAGCAGAAGACAACAACATTAGTTTAACCCCCCAACTGCAACTGCACTGCAGCCTAGGCCTTGGAGCCATCCGGGGTAGCGGCGAGCTCGCGGTCACAGGCGGGGGCGCCGCCAACCCCAGGGTGCACCCTGCTGGGCGCCAGGAGGAAGCCGAGCGCTGGCCCGGCCACGGTGGCGAGCAGCATGCTGCCGTCGAAGGACATGACGGCCAGCATGACGAGGTAACCGTGCCCATCCTGGCTGCATGCGCGGCTGAGGACGCTGGTGCGCCGCGCCTGCCGCCGCCTTCAGGGTCCGCGCCGCGGCGTGTGGCCCAGCACGAGGCCGTGGCGAGCGCCTCGGTGAGCGTGGCGAGCGCGAGCACGAAGAGGAGGCAGAGGGCGTAGGCCCCCGCGTCGCGCGTGCCGGGCCACCCCGAGGAACAGCACCACCGCGCGGTCACCCCAGAAGAAGGTCATGTGCATCATCCCACCATGTGCGATCCCGCCGCAACGTAGGCCGTGTGGGCGCTGCCATGCGGCGGCGCCATCGTCATCGGCCCATGCCGTCGTCTCCGCCACCGCCGGCCTTGCCCTTCAGTCTGCTGCTGGATCCTGGGTGGACTTATTGGCACAGCCCAGCACCACGCGCCGGACTCCCCTCGCCGCCGCTCACTGCTCGCTGCACTGCCGCTACCTCACTGTGCACGGACAGCCGCAGGCCGCAGCGGCGGAATTGAGAAAGGGAATAGTCGGGAGTTTGATTAAGCATGCGAAATTACTCTTATACCCTATCTATATTACAAATATTAATTTAAATTTGTTGTGGGTCCTATCAATTTGGTACTTCCTAGTACTTCCTTGTTGAAACTTCCTGGTACTTCCTAATTATTCTTCCGTTGGATTTCGTCGGATGGACGGCTTATAAAAATAAGAAGCACTCTAAAATTTCTCAATCATGAATGCTTGAATAGAATGTAGATGGTTCCCGTATATGCAGGATCATCATAAATTCAGTGGTTCTTTCTTGAAAAAAAAAAGATGGAGATATGGATGCAGATGTTGAAAAAGCAGGAGCACTAGGCAAGGAACCCTCTCGGGATTGAATCTATTATTGAAGAATCTCATTCCCCCCTTTCGCAACCCGTTTAACCCGCACCGGTCCCCCAACCCAACCGTCATTCGCGAGGCCGCTGCGGCACGCGGCGAGGGTCCTCTCTCTCTCTCTCCCTCCTTCCAGCTTTACCAACACGAGATTTCTACTCTACATGATGTCATGTTCACACCTTGTCGTCCATCCGTGACGCTCATCACTCCAATCAGTTGAGATTTGCTGACGCCATTGGGCAGCTCCTAACTAAATCATGCGGACTTCACGAAAGCAACGGCCCAATTCTAAGTTGGGATTTAAGCAACTATAAGCTCGATCTGCGTTGAGGACAGACGATTCATGCAGCAGCTTAATTCCCACAAGAAAGTGTTGATTGAGGTGAGCTGGTACTCGTTTTAGGTAAGTGCAGTGGATGTCAATTCAAGCAAGGAAGAGCTCAATCTGATCCGTAGGTTGCTGATTCTGTATCTGGGCATTGGGTATTTCGATCTCATCTGTAGAATTGTTGTCATGCTTGCATCTATGCTGTAACTTTGATATTTAAATAGCAATTTTTGTTTGTTGCAAAATCTTCTTCAGAATGTTGTATTATATTCAGTTGGATGTGTGCTGAAATGATCTTGGATTGTTCATAGAATGAGTTATGTTCAAACAACACAATTGACATGTGGAGATTGAATTATGTCAATGTTTTAGTTCAAATCACATTTACAACATTACAGTTTCATGTGTGAAACACTAAATAACAACAATTGCAATATGCGCCATATGGTGATGGATTTTTCCTTTTTATTGCAGTCGGATTGATTTTTGGATGTTGCAATTAATGATTTTTGATCTTCCAATAAATGATTTTCCATAAGATTTTCTAATTGGAACTTTTTTTTTGACAACTGCAAACTTTATATATTAAGCAGCCCAGTTACAGAAAGGCCCTCGAAAGAGGACAAAATTACAACAAGGTTCAAAGACCGGATAAGCATTACAGAAACAACGACGACGATGATGACGGTAACGCCGCAAGGGGCCGCAGGCGCCGATGGCGCTTGCACCCAGGTGGAGGGACCGCGCACAACGACGGTTGAAGACGGGACGACAAAGCCAGTAGGGAAGCTCGTTCTGAACGACGAGTAGATCGCCATCACCGGAGGTAGCAGATGCTGCTCGGAGTCGAATCCCTAGTGAAGGCGGAGTCGTCGATGTAGCGTCTGATGATGAAGTGCTTGGTCTTAGGATCTTGGATCTGTAAAAGTAAAGGCTGCTTTGTGGTAGGCGGGGCGGAGAGGATCAGCGGTGGAGGCGGATCGGGGAAGAGCAGATCTCGGAGGCGGTGCAGGTGGAATGGGGGTGAGATCCGCGAGGTGGTGGAGAGGGTAGACCTTATTTAGGCATACCTGGGCTACGTCGTCGTCGGCAACAGCGAGGGGCTGTAACACCCTGCCCCACCAAAGCCGCACCGCCCAACCCTTCCGTAGGGGGCGAGCACACACACATAGCACCCTGCTTACACTTTCGTCCTCGCTTCATGTAAAAGGGTTAACTCGAGGGTGTTATGGCTGGTAGACAAAGGCTTATAAGTTGACTCCACCCTTACTCAACTAGTAATGTGGCACTAAACACGCGCAACTGCGCTCATGGGCCACTCGTGAGCCATCCAAATTGGGCCGGGTGTAACAGCTGCGCGCGACAACAGCAGATTCTGGCAGCGAAGAAGGCAGCCAGGGGAGCTCCCGTCATGGGTCTCCTAGGAGGGGATGTACACCGAAAGGAAAAGGGGGCCCCTTTCCCACTGCGGCGCGAGCGCCGAAGCAAGGAGGGAAGGGGCCGGTGGAGGCATGAATCGACGGCGGTGGTGATGAGATCTGAAGGGGATCAAGTGGAGGAAAGAGAGGAAAAAGTGGGGAACGATACTACCCTCTTGCAACGTTGCTGGACATTGCCTCACGAATAAAAGAAGATACTTGCAAACATGTGTGCAATGTCGTTGTGTCCTAATCAGGTTTCGGTTGCAAGGATGTAGAGGCTGCCAGGCCATGGTTTTTTGGCCTAAGTTGTGGTTCTAAAAAAACTTTTCTTTTGTATCTATATTAAAAAGAAGAGCTCCTGCCAATATCTTCCAAAAAGTCCTACAGGAATTACCGGAGGGTTAGTTGCCATTTTTGTTGTACTATAGTGCAGAATATGAGGTCCCAGTTCCTCAAATGAGTAATTTTTCTAATGCATCAATAGTGGCCCCCAAATAAAAGTTTTTCTTCAACCTTGCCACCATGGACCATTATTAGTCAATCATAGTGAACATGCACCTTATGTTTTCCTACAATAACACAAATATGTAGTTTCCCATTCTCTTTGATTTTGGTAAAAACACGTGGAATATCATTCTACTGAATAAGTCTGTTAGAGACTCTACATGCTTCAATACTTAAAAGATCTGACACAGTCATAAACATGTCCGGAGACTTGCAAATTCAGGCCTTCAAACCCCATTTGCAGGTCTAACTGTAAAAAAATAGAGACCCAACATTACATCTCAACTCCAGTGGAGAATCAACTCAGTCCTCTATTTTGACGTCGAGCCCATGTGTTAGCGAGAAGCCATCCCGTATGTGTTCATGTCGTGGCTGGGCCATCTCCGAATTCACTCCTCGGCGCATCTTCTCCTAGAGCTCCTCCTTCTAGAGTCAACCTCCACGCGCGGCCATCGCTTCCACACGGGGCAGCTTGGCCAATGGGCGCAGGCGGGCGACGGACGGCCTTCCTCGGCGGTTCTTGACCCATAGCACCGCGAAGCCAGTGAATGCAACAGAACGACAAACCTGCATCAAAGACGTAGGCGCACGACGTTTCTCCCTTCCCTCCCCGGTGAGATCCTCCATGGCGTCCTCCTCTACGGACGGGTGGAGGCCGACAGTCTCCTCCCCGACCTCTGCGAGCTCATTTTCCTCCTCTACCTCTGCCCTCTCCTGCTGCCGCTGGTCGTCGTCGCAGGTGGCACCTGGGTGCTCGGCCTTCGGCAGAGCTGGCTGCGGGGTCCCAGATCCGGCGCGTCCGCGGCTCGTCCCCGTTGGCGCTAACACCTCCTGCCGATGGCCCCGACCAACTGCGGCGCGCCTCCTCCCGTCGGCTCCATTTTACCCCGCGCCAGAGGTGGTGATGGCGAGGGGCCGCGTGGCCCCGCTGATGCCGTGGCGGACGAGCGGTGCCGGCACTAGTGGCTGCGGAAGAGGGCATTGCCCATCACCAACGCCGAGAGCGAAGGCATAGCCTGCGATGGCGCCATGCAAGAGTCGCAGTGTTGGACCACTGAATCGAGACCCGACAACAGAAATCGAGCTCCTCTCCCATCGGTTGAGCTCCTCTCACTCGCTCATCTCGCTCATCCACCGGCGTCTGGAGCCTTGCTCGTCGGCCGGCAGAGACGGAGGCCACGGCGGATGGTGCGCGGTGGGAATCATGACGTGCTCATCAGGGAAGTCGTGGTACTCGCCCTCGACGGCGAGGTCGAGGTCGGCAAGTTCATTGGCGGAGATGTCAATCCACTCCTGGTTGATGTGCATGGTGCGTAGAGCCTCCTCGACTTCCTCAAGTTCCTTACCAGCGTCAGCCGCCGCCGGGCCGCCGGTATGCGGCGTGAGGCCGCGACGCAGTTACTCCATGATGCCCCTCCACCGCGGACCTACCCGACGCGCGTGGCATCCATCATGCCCATGCAAGGTTGTGGGATTCGAAACGCAAAAAAATTCGGAGCCCACCGAATTTGACGAAATTCGGAAAATTTGAAAATTTCGGACCGGTTCCCGGTTAAGTTGACCAGTCAAACAATTCGAATTTTGACCAAATTTCAGTAGAATTTGAACGAATTTGACTAAAGCAGTGCCGAGGCCGCCGCTTCCACTCGTCCTGCCGCGTTCAGGGCGACTGGCCACTTCCTAGATGCCTCCATGTGCCCGACGAGATGCTGTAAATAATGGATCAGCCACGATTGGAGAGACATAGCAGCAGGAAGAAAGAAATATCTACAGAGATGGTGGCCGCCGGGCAGAGATGGTGGTGCGGACTGCCAACTGCGGAGGAGGAGTCGGAGGCGGCGAGAGAGCTGGGCGGGCGAGGAAAGATACGCCACCGGCAGAGTCTGGGCGCAGGTGAAGTTGCCGGCGCTAGGGGAAAGGAGGAGGAAAATAAAATTTCTAGGGTTTCCAGTCTCACTCATGATTTTATACTAGAGTCATCTGTGGGTTATGATGGACCTTTGAGTGGGCTAAAGTTCAAATTGGGCAAAATGTTTTGACCAATTTCACTTTGTCTCGGCCCAACCGAGATGGGCGAATCCCACGAGTCGGCCCATTCGGCCCGAATCCCAAATCCCTGTGCCCATGTACACCTCCTCAACCGTGCCATAATCTCGCCGGCGTCGACCGCCATGAGCAGAAGAAGGTGGCGGCCGAGCAGAGAGGAGCGGCAGAGGGAGAGAGAGAGACAAGGAGGAGTCAAATAAAAGAAAATAAAGGAAAGAAAAGAAAAATTGTGGGACTCACGTTTTGGAGGGGGAGTAGAGTCCCTCCAAGATTAGAGGCTTGGAGGGGTATGAAAAATGCAGACCCATTTAGAAGCCTGCTGGAGTTGCATTTTTTGCACCAAAATTCTAAATTTTTTAGTAGAGGCCCATTTAGAGGCCCCGGAGTTGCTCTTAGAGAGAGACAGACAGAGAGAGTTAGAGTAAAGATGCTCTTTGTTCCCGGGGGTAAAGATGCAAAGAAGCTTTTCCCTTTATAACAAGTCTCAGTACTATTCCTTTATTTTTTATAAAGACTCTGAGAGGCCCGGATGGGATATATAAATATGCACACAATTCACTCAAACATGCATAGCAAAGCTCAAGAGTGAAGAAGGAGGCTAATTCAACCTTATCAAATCAAATGGAGAAAGTTCATGGCACGGGGCAGTTGTACTTCAGTCAGTGAGCCTTTACTTTAGGATTGTGTATGTCAATTGTGTATGAACCAAATGTATGCATTTCGATTAGAATCTATTCTACGGTTATGACTATAAGAATCATTAAAAAATTCATCATAGACTTCCTCTATCACTTGAGAGAAGCAACAAACAAAGAGTAATAAAAAGAAAAGTAGATAGGAATGGAAAAATTTACCTGATGAAAATTTACATCAGAGGACTCTGATGAAGACTCCTCAAATTTCCTCTCTTCTTTTGCACTCAATTCTAGTTTTTGATACCCTAACCAAACATGTATTTTTTGCACTCCCAAAAAATACATGATGATTAGCAGGAGTAAGCAATCCCAAACATCTATTTTTCAGCAGAGTCATGCTAGTGCAGTGCGGGGTGGAGTGATTGGGCAGTGGCACGGCAGCTGAAACTGTTGTGCCCGTGCTGTAATCATGGCACTGATCTTCGGTGATGATAATAAAGCTGTAGAGCAGCGCTGACTAGGGTTTCATTTACCATGATTCTTGCTCAAAAGTCCTAGTAATTATTAACTGCGTGAATATTTTGTACATCATGGCATTATTAGTCATGTACTTACGTTACACACCAATATGCATATGCAGATGTTCATCCATTATTGGGTATCTTTTCGTCTTGGTATAACTATACAATCTGTTCGTTTTGCTATTCCCGACAAAACAAAAAACATTTAACCATGAACTTCAATACAACTTTGACTGAAGATAAGAGGGTTTTGCTGCAACTATCATTGGATCATCACGTGTGTGCTGTTTTCCTTAGTAGTTACAAGCACGTTGATCTTCTTTGGTGATGGAAATAAAGATGCAGAGCTGCTTTTCTTTCAACCTGATTCTCGCTTGGAATTCAGTCCCGATAAATCCAGCATGTTACAAGATGGAACAACTCGATTATGAATTCGCAGTTTAGTCCGAGCAGTTATACTGAAGCTCAATATTTCGATAAAAAATAACCTGAGGGTGAATTTCTTGGACCACAAAATAGAGAAATGCAAGGCATCACGATATTAGGCTATGAATCATATCCTGGCTACATCCTGGCTGTCCCGGTGAAGACATTGTTGCCGGTGCTTGCACATAACACAGAGCCATCGCCGGACCAGAGATGGCTGTCCTTATCAGAACCATATTGGTAGGAAGACAGCCACACTGGGGCAGGCCAACCACGAGTTCGTCTATGAAGGCCAGATGTTGGTTGGGAGGCACAAATCCATCGTCGTTTTGTGGCAGATTGCAACTGTGATTAGTGCGGTTGTGGGGTTGGTGAATAGGTATATTAAATTTTACATCGTATCCCTGTACATGTTGGTGTCAATTTGGCGAGGTTATCTTTAGGTCACTGGTAGGGAGAGGGGCTTTAGTCCCGGTTGGTAAAGAGAATAGGTCTCTCATGTGCAACCGGGACTAATGATGAGAGACAAAAAGGCCTCCCTTTAGTCCCGGGTGAGCAACCGGGACTAAAGGGGTCTTTAGTCTCGGTTGGTAATACCAACCGGGACTAAAGGGTTTTTAGGAATAAAAAAAAAGCCCAGCAGAAGCTGGCATCTGCTGCCGGCTTCAGCTCCGCCGGCTCCAACTTCGACTCCAACTCCCAACTCCCACAAGAACAAGAACAAGTTCAAATCCACCAAGAACAAGTTCAATTTCACTACACCATTCACAAGAACAGGTTGAATTTCACTACACCATTCACACATAAAATCAAACAAATTCATTCAAGTTCATCTCACAAATCATCTACAAATTCATAACACAAATTTATCTCACAAATCCATCTCACAAGATTCTTTTGCACATCACAACGTATGAATTCCTCAACACACAAATCATTCACAAATGCAAAAGACGCCGCCCGCAGGGCACTCGCCACGCCAGGGTGCCGCTGCAGAAGCCGGGCCGAGGCCGGCCACCGCGCCCGGGCGCCGTCTGGCCAGCGGGCCGCCGGCCGAGGTGCCGCTGCGGCCGAGCCGCGGGGCCGGCCATCCGCGCCGGCGCGCGCTCCGACCAGCCGCGGGGACACGTCCTCGGTGCCCTTCTCCATCTGCAGAACAGGAAGGGATGAGGTGCAGAAAAGGAAGAAGGCAAGAAAATGAATGAGAGGAAGGAGATGAGTTGACTTGGTGGGTGGGAGAGAAATAGATACGAAAGAGGAGAAGGGACCTGCGGTAGGTGGGAGGAGGGCCTTTTGTCACGGGTGGTGTTTTCACCCGTGACTAAGACCATCTGCACTGCATGACGGTATGCCTTTCGGCAAACCTTTACCGTAACACTATAGAGCAAAAACAGCTGCAGTCCTCCACGGTATCATCTATGGCACGAGACCGTAAAGCAAGCTTTACGCCACAGATGCCGCAACACAAACGTTACGCCACGGATGCTGCAGCCCAACGACAGGTTTCCTCGCGGGCAGGAATGGAAGAAGCTTCATCGACGATGGGTCCATCCACCGGCGGGGCTGCATGGCGGCGCCGACACAGGCCACTAGAGCGCACGTTAGGGTTCATCTCCTCACGCCGTGCCGGCTGCAGCTCCTCCTGCGTGCCGCGCAGGCTGCAGTCCTCTGTATGCCCACCTCGCCTCGCGCCCTGCCTTGCCACAGCTGCTCCTCCGCGTCGCGCCGTGGGAAGGGCTCGCTGGGGCAGCAGGCCGGGGCAGCAGACCATCGCGACGGAGGATCGACACTACAACGAAGAGGAAGAAGAGGGAGTCGGGCAGGAGCTCGTCATACTCGACGCCACGCGCCGCCCCGAGCTGGATCCGGCCATCGGCGCACGTGAGGAAGGAGCTGCCGGCGTGCGTGGAGAAGGAGCTTCCGGTGGTTGCCTCGAGGCCGTGCGCTGCCGGATAGGGAGGCGTGGGCAGGAGCAGCAACAAGAGGAGGTGAACAAGAAGCTCGTCGCGTCTCGCCATAGGAGCTCCTCGCAACAGAGAGACGAATCGAGAGAGACAGGGTTCACGGATCGGAGGGCTGTGGGAAGAGATAAGGTTCATATTTTGTGTTTTGTCCCTTTACTTTTTTGGTATTACACTCTAATCCCTTGAACCACTAGTTCCTCACATTTAAGTCCCTAAAGAGGTATGAAATAAAATTTTAAATGAGGATGGTAGTTGGAAGTGGATGAATAAATATATGGTTGTTGAGTACAGAGCAACTATATAGAGTAACAGGAGTGCGGGAGAAGTTGATGTAGAGTAAGATTGGCTGGAATATTCCTTTAGAGCAAATTTATAGAAACGCGATGCGGATGGTCTAAAGGTCCCTTTAGTCTCGGTGCAAACACCACCGGGACTAAATCTTTAATCTCGGGTGGTGTTTGACCGAGACTAAAGGATCCCTTTAGTCTCGGGTGGAAACACCACCCGAAACTAAAGTCTACGTAATGATTGTTGCTTCTCCACTTTTGGGCGGGCCTTTAGTCTCGGTTGGTAATACCAACGGGACAAAAGGGTATCTGACTCACACAGTCATTTCTGGCCATGTCGGCGAAGGCCTTTAGTCCGGCTCCAAAGTTGGACCGAACTAAAGGCGTGCAAGCCTCCGCTCTACGGTGGGTAACATATTGGTTACGACTTATTACTGCAGCGTGAGGACAGAAAGAGAGAGAGTGTCCATCTGAAGAGAGCAAAGCATTGTGTCATCGCTTTGGACATTTTCGTGAAGAATTGAAACATAAGCAATAATATGAATTCTTCACAAAAATATTGAGTCTCCAGTGTTAAATAACCTTATTGTTATTTCCTTAAAAGGATTTTTCTCAAAGAGAAAATGGGGTGTTATTAACTTATAAAGCTAAAGTGACCACTACCCAGATAACAGGCAATGCACAAAAACTGACACATGCCATTTAACACTAGAGATAAGGCATCTACAGAGCTGAATTTATAGTATATTTCATTGTGTGTTTTATAGAAACACTGGTCCTAGATTGTGTAGTGTAATTTAAACTAACAGATGGAATTGAGTTGAGTTTGTATATAAAATTCCTAAGGTTTTAAGGACTCACAAGCCTACAAATTTGCTAGAGCTCCACTATTAAAAATGACTTCATAATAGTTATGATACTTGTGTAGAGTATCGGAATGTGTACTTGGAAGTATGTGTGGTACTTGCAGGTAATAAATAAATAGATTTTCACTTAATTTAAAGGGTATCATCATATCATAGTAATTTTCACTATGTTTGGTACTTTCTGGTAGTTCCCTTTATTTATTTTCTAGCACTTCTTGGTAATTCCACCGTTAGATTTTGTCTCATGGACCGCTCTCAATAATTTCAAGCTCTAAAATTTCTAGCAAACCATATTTTATATAGGAATTACTTTGCAATGTGTTAAGCTGATGAAAGTATCAATTTCTTATTGGACTTACAGAAGTAACAGAAGGAGAGAGTACCATATTGGGATTTCTTATATAGGAACAATTTGATATAGGAACTGGTTGGCCAAGCAATATATACTGCTGCTAAATACCTAACACATATCACCTCTCTCCAAGCCAGCACATATACATATGGATAAATAGTTTGAGAAATTGGAATCGTTAGTACCATTTACAGAAGCTTGCTAACTTTCCTCGTAGAATGCCAAGTAAGCACATGAGAGGAAGGTTGTCGTACTGCAATATATTCTAAATGGGGATGGGATGCATTGGGAATATATGCTGCAACTCTATATGTGGTGCCTTTGTTCTTCTGCGTGATTGCATTTGCATGAAGCTACGATCTGGGGTTGCGCCTCATATACGAGCACCATGTGTTGCCACCATGCCCAAAACTAGTGTACGCATGCCTGGCTAGCTGCTTCAACTGTTGGAAATTGGCTTGGTCTGAAGCGTTGGAAAATAACGCACATACATGTAAAGCATTTCTCGGTGTCCATGACGAAATGGATGTCTTTTCCTGTAGTATGCAAGTCTGGGTGAAGCACAAAATATATATGCTGCTTCCACTCCTGTAGTTTGCTCAAAGCAGGAGGTTTTGGAATTCTTGTCTGTAATACAAGATCATCAAAAGGATGTGTAGTGGTTCCTTGGGAATGAATTGCATGAGGAAGCAAGCTGAACTTGAGATTCCTGGACAATTAGGTTTAGTTGCATTATGTTGGCTTTGTCAATTCGATCTACGACATCCTGTACAACCTGTTCTTAATTCTCTGCGAAGATTTTCTGCCTTGATGTCGTCCATATGAAGCAATAACCCATCGAACTGTTTGCACATGCTGCAGAACAGCGGCTCATGATGGTGGTATCCCCTCAATGTGCGCAGTACAATTTTGAAAACGAAAAAGGATGAGATGGATAGCTAAGGTTTTATTGTATTAAGAGGTATATATGGACTGGAATTGTGAACCACTTTAAAATTTAGGTACGTCACATGGTAGCAAGGTAAATAAAACTAAAGTTTGCTACAGCCATGCAGGTAGCATAATTCCTCTTGCATCTTCAGTGATTCACCTCATGAGAAAACAAAAGGTTGGGTATAAATTGGTAGCTCCGTCTGAACATATATGTTGAAGCTCAATAGCTCAAAAGCGACCTCTGAAATTATTAGCAAAACTCAAACTGATACTAGGGCCTATACTGAAGCCCAGGAAATAAACAGAACTTGCTTACAGCAGAATGTGGGCAGTGCATAATATTCTTTGACACTAAAATAGAAATGGGAGGCGTGAAGAATGGAAGCCAGACATCAGTTTCTCCCGAATCTGTCAAGTACATTATGCAAGACTCGATGTACGCGAGACAGTGCTGCCAGTGGTTTGTTCATGAACAACCATTGCGGACTGGAGAATGATGTCGTGCACTAGTTCGGTGACTTCTTTACCAAGTATGCTACTGGTTAGGTGTAAATACCGTGATGGAAAATGGGATTGTGCCACTTTTTTGTCCTACATTTTGTTATTAACATGTGGGTTGTAATCAAATGAAAATTAAAGCGTTTTCATAAGCATCTGATGCATGATCAATAAAGGTCCTTACTTTATTCTGGAACATGCATTGGGTATGCAAGGGCACCAAGAGAGAGTGGGCTAGGTGCGTTGAAGTTTAAGGTTTTAGAGGAGGATGAGCAAAAAGGCTTTTGTGACATGTGAGGGCAGCTCATAAACCAGTCCGGCATGGGTGCCCCAAATTAATCAGCTAACGGTAGCTCATCTTAAATCATTAAAGAGCTGAAGAGTGAACTTGAGCTGGTACAAGCTAAAGTGTGAGGTAGCTAAATATTATTCAAGTTGATGCTTGCCACCGTGCGTGAGCACTGAGCACCACCACGTCAGCTATACCTTGGCCCTCTTTGGCAGGGCTCCGGCTCTGGCTCCAGCCACGGCTCCACCCGAAGCCCTGCCAAACGGGTGATTTTGGTGCGGCTCCATCCCTGAAGCTGCACGTGAAGCCCAAAACAGCTTCCACATAGGAGGCGGAGCCACATTTTCGTGGCTCCGCCAGGCTCCACCTCCCCTTCTCAGGCTTGCCCCTGTGATTCAGGTGGTTACCTTTCCACTGGGAGAAGACGACGAGGCACGGCGACGCAGAGGGGAAGGTCAGGCGGAGACGGCCCGAGGCACGGCGAGGCGGAGGGGAAGGTCGGGCGGGCGGCGAGGCCGAGGCGGCAAAGCGGGCGGAGGCGGAGGGAAGCCCGGGCGGTAGTGGCAGGGCGGGTGGGCGGAGGAGCAGGGCCGTGCTCGCCTCCTCTCGGGCGCGGAGGACCCTCTCCTCCGATTGGATCTCGCCGGCGCGGGGTCAGGGCGTCGTCCTCGTCCTCTGCCACGACATGCTCTGAGGCCCCCCACGCCATCGCTCCATCTCCTCCCGGCTCGGCCTTACGGGCACGGCGAACCCCGTGAGCTCCCTACGGGGAGGAGCAGGGAGAAAAGGCCGGCGCATGGATTGAGCAGAGTGGGCAGAGGAGGGGCCGAGGGGAGAGAAATGAGTGGAGGAGAAAAAGAAGAGAAAAAGAGAAGGAAAAAATAAAAAGAAAAATACAGTAAAGGGTAATTTAGACATTTTACAAGATCAATCTAACAGGTGAAGCCATTTTGCCGTTTTTCAAAACAGCTTCAGCTCCATCAGAAAAGCTGCTCCACCGGAGGAGCCAGAGCTAGAGCCGTTTTCGTAGGAGCCGGAGCCCTACCAAACAGGCCCCTTGTCTTCTCGAGTTGCCAACCACTGCGAGTGTAAGAGCCATAGATTTAATTGAGGTGTGGAGGTCTGGAGGAGATCGAACTTCTGGCAGTTGCGCTAGGCAAGTAAAGAGAAGAATATCTTTACTTTCTAAGCATTGGGAGGGAAGGTAGCACCTGCTCCTCCTCCTCGCTATCAATTTATCTTCCCTAGAGTGGAGTGGAGTGGTGTGCTCACCTTGCCGCACGACGCACATGGTCATGATTCTGCCGCACCGTTGTGTTTCTCCTGTAATTTAGGATAGGATGGATCCTCATCCATGCGTGTTGTACATGTGTAAAAGCCGGTATCCCTATGATCAATACAAACTACACACTTGATTTACTTATTGTTACCTTCATTCACTACTGGAAAAATGGGCATTTGTACCGGTTCATAACCCTTCATTTGTACTGGGTATTGAACCGGTACAAAGCATCCGGTACAAATGTGGTGGAGCATTTGTACCGGGCGAGATACCCGGTACAAATGCCTCACATTTGTACCGGTGGAGCTCGCCCGTACAAATGTGCCTTCCCCCCTCCGACATGGCAGGGGGACATTTGTACTGGGTGGAGGTACCACCGGTACAAATGATGTTTTTTTATGTTTCTTTTTTCTAACATATTTGCTTAAAGTACTAATACTAATCGTAATACGCTGTAATATAAAGTCGTGTGGCATATAAAATGTTATATTTGAGATAATATTCTACATACATTCGTATATATTTATTTGTATAATATTTTCTCTAATATGTGAGGCATTTGTATCGATTGGGTTGGATCAGGCATTTGTACCGGTTGGGTTGGATCATCAGGCCCCGACGAGACTATGTGTACCGTTGGTGGCTCAACCGGTACAAAATGCATTTTGTACCGTGGGCAAAATAACCAGTACAAATGAAAAATCAGACCTGGGGTATATGTGCGATTCTCTAGTAGTGATTCTGATTCTACCAAAATGATAATTCTACACTCCTAATAAAAGCACTGCATCTGCGGAAAAGTTTACCTTCTTAAATGTTGCATGTACAACGGCAGCTCAATGTATTGTGTACACGTGAAAATTAGGTGTCGCAAAAGCCAATTTTCATGTTTAAAGATTAGGTGGCGAAACAATGTAATGGACATTGTAATAATTTACTTTCTGGCTTGTGTAGACTACTTGGCCATCTGTGCCACCTAAATTTGTGGTCATTGGCTTGCTTGAGAGCAGCTCAGAAACTAGCCCTGCACAGATCACTAATTTGATGATATATATATATATATATATATATATATATATATCAAGTTGACGCCACACACGCTCGCGCGCATACACACTCATATCCCTATATATAATTGCTCACCGCGACGAGCACCACCTAACTTATCCCTGTTTGTTGTCCAGAATTGCCTACCACTAGGAGTGTAAGAGTGATAGATCGAATGAATTGTACACAAGAGAAGGAGCTCCTAGGAGTTCTGGAAGAGAAGGGAATTGAAAAAACGAATTACTTTCCTATAAGAATGGAAGGCAATGGGAAGGAGGGTAGCACTGATAGCTTGCGGGCGGGGCGGGTTCTTCTACAAGGCCACAAACCCGCCCCGCAAAGTAAAGGTTTGCGACCGATGTGATGTAGCGGCATTTCTTTTGCGGACACATGCGAGATGGTCCACCTAGTCCATTGGACGAGTGCTCGATTGATCGTGTGACCGCAACAACCCGCACTCGGCAAGATGACAACATTACGCTCGCGACTCCTGTCATCTCGTGAGTCTGTGACCTGCCATAGCGGTGGAAGCACGCTCACCAGGTTGGGGTCGGCTGTGCAGCTCAACCGGTCATTGCTCTTCGCCTCGCTACCAAGGGTGGGTTCGCCGGCCGCCGGCCGCCGCCGCCGGAGTGTTCGGCAGCCGCAAACAACACCGCAGGCGCAATCACGCCAAACACACCACCATCACAGTCTACTAAACTCCGTGACCAGCTTTGAACGATCGTGCAGTTGAACTCCTCAGGTCTAGGGAATTTTTTTCACATTTACAGAGATTTACTGCACCATTTAATTAACCCCTCATGGCAGTTGAACCATGGATGGCACACCAGTGATCCACATTGGTTTGTTATCTTAATCGATTGGAAAATTGTTGCAGATGGTTATGAGAGCTTATGGCATTCGTGGCAAGATGCGTGCTGCGTGCATCCATGGATCAACATTTTTTTCATTTATTCATCCAAAATATTTCATGTAGAGAAATTGAAGATCCATGAAAACAAATGTTCATCTTATATTTAGGTGGTTTCACGTTACAATAAAGTGTGCATATATATTTTTTCTCCCAATGCATTCATGCGGCCACGCAGAGTAGTGATGTAATAATTAACATAGCCTGTTAATTGGCTTGAGCTAGCACAGGCTGTATTTGTTCAAATGTTTTCCATCAGCCACAGGAATTAGGCCAAGCAAGCATCTCATTAACCAGCTGCTCACAAACCAGATAAAAAGGCAGCTCATCTTGACCCATTAAAGAACCGAGCTGAGCCAATCCAATACTAGAATATGTTGATATGAGGTACAGTTATATATATAAAGTTGATGCTTGGCTCGCGCACATATATATTTTCTCACCAACATGGTTACTGCCTCACTAGCTTCTCGGAGGATAGTAATGGAAGGCATTAGGAAAGAGGATAGCACGGATGCACGTTCTCTACTATCGTTCCATCTACAGCGGGGTGGAGTTTTCATCCACTCTGTTTCGCTGGCTTTTTATAGTAGCGCCGGGCGTCCATCACTGTCCCACACAAGGCGTGTCCTCTGTGTCAAGTCCTGCACATCTTGTAGTACTTCCTATGCAAGCGCTGGTGTAACTCTGAGTGCAAGGTAACTGGCTCCTACTCAGACTGTGACGAACATGTTGATATGTTTGTGATAAGGACACCACTACATGTCCAAGAGTTTACCCTAATCTTTCACAGTGCAAATTAATATAATCTTAATTTTTACTTTCCATAAATAAAATGGCAGACTAGCAATTTGTCACTGGTTCACAAAATAGCAGACTACCAGTGTATCAATGCAAATCCTCTACAGTGATAAATTGAATAAGTAACCTATAGCAGCCGCAGGTAATATTGGAAGACAAAAATCCAGTGAACAATGGCTGACAGCAGTCTGGGAAGGAACCAGCAGTAGCACTAGCCCACCCCAATTAAAACAAATGATAACTGAACTCCACTTAATCTCACGGCAACTCCAAGTTTTCCTTGATGGCAATAATAATTCAAGTGATGTCAGCTTTCATAGAGCCAAAATAAATATATTTCTTGGTTTTTGATCATATTCTTTCTTGAATGTTGCACCCTTAAAGATGATCATTGACGAAAGTCCACTGGGAATAAAAATTTCGTTCACCTTCTTTATATATTTCTCATCAGAAGTAAGTGCACCAAATTTTAAGAAAAATGGATGTCTTGTATTTTTAGCTGATAAATCATCTGAAATATTATCTTGCAGAACCATGGCTTATCGGTTTGTGTGATGAACAGAACACATCGTAAACCAAGAAAAGTACAATAGCTATGCACCGAGCATTCTGTTTTGCATGAATAGATGAACTGAAAAAACATCATTGTTTGGGAAAACATAAATCAATGTTTAGAAAACATCAAAGTCGATCGGCCTCTTTACATGATGCACATGGTTTATTTTTCCACGGTTTTATAGTTTGAAATATGACCTTCTGATTATGAAATAAGGTCCACTATGATAGTATGATACCCCATTACCCATGCCTAGGGGTGGTAAAGGGCCCTCCAATTTAGCCTAGCAAATTTTAGGATCGGGCCATATAAAAGTTGGGCCATAATAATGTACAATTATAAGCTAAAATGTAGTAGGGCTTAGTTGGATTGTGAAGAAAGCATTAGGGTTATGGCCCATTACCATGCCGAATTGTTCTACTTTATTGCTGTCTGAAAATTTTTATGGAGGCAATCCTGATTATTGGTCAATATATATTTCCTCCTCCCTTATTCCAACCATCCTACATGCTGGCATAGGTCCCTGTGTTATATAAGCTCGGTTTCTTCATGTTCTACTATAAAAAAATCCACGTAAGCAAGCCTACACAGATGCTATCCAGATTTAAATTACGACTATTTCCTCATTGTTTTTGGGATGGGATGGCTCGGAACCATATAGCTGATAGTGGAAGTTAACAGCATTGGGATAGCACACTGAATGCACTGGCTGTGCATACTTCCGCTAGGGATCCATTCATGTGTGGTTGCAGTATTCATCATCCAAGTAGGCCCTGCACTGGCTTGTTTCGCGATACACGCTAAATGCTGAAAGTGTCTGGAAGTGGTCATTTACTTTAAAGTAGACTAATGGATGCCTAAGGAACTTTGTCTGTTGTCACGTCAATATTTTTACAGGTTGGCCAGGGAAGACGTGTATAAAATCAGTATACGGACCTCAAAGGAAAATGGCCATTAGGCATTATGCGCTTTTCACATCAATGTACATATGACCTAAAAGGAAACAGTACTTTTCTTAGTTATGAGATGTCCGTGCTCTGTTTTTTTATCATGCAAAATCAAGTGAACAAATTGACTCACTATGGCTGTTAAAATATTTTATCCTAATATCATGACTTTTGCAGGTCGTTTTGTGTATTTTTGCTATTTTTGTGTTACTGCAGTCAATAAATATTATTGTTTTTTTAGTTCATTGTTGGAAAAACATAAAATACCTTCAATGTCATTCTAAACATTTTCTTAGTCCCATGATCGTCTTCCCCATGAATTGCCAAATCAATGAGTAAATGAGTTATTAAGGCCATTTTTGGTACAAATATTACATCATCCAAGTTGGTAAAGAATTTGGCATCTTAGGCACTAGTTATTAATGCATATCAGATATACATTCTCCTAGTTGGATGCGTTTTCTAACCGAAGAAGTGCAGCATACAGAATCAGAACGTAAAGCTAAACAACTCAAACACATCAATGTGTTTGTGCATAATGATGAACAGAGCATGCCGTAAATGAAAAAAAGTACGATAGCTATTCACCTAGCATTCCTATTTTCATGAATAGATGATGATGAACTTTAAACATCATTGTTTGGGGAAAAAACACAAAATCGATTGTCTGGACATCAGCCTCTCTATGTGATGCACATGCTTTGTTTTTCTACGGTTTTATAGTCTGATAGTTGTGCTCTCTGATTGTGAAATAAGGTCCACTAGGGCACCCAATTTATATAATTGATGCCCAATCTTTTTCATTTATTTCTACCGGACAATGTTTTAGGAGGCAATCCTAAAGATTCCCTTTTTTTTTTACGGATCCTACATGCCACCGCCTACAAACATTGCAGTGAATTAATAAGTGGCATAGGTCTGTGTGTTATATAAGCTCTGCTTCTTCATGTTTCACTGTCCAAAAAATCCATGTATGCTAGCCTGCTCTGCAGAATCCAGATTTTAATTACGATATTTTCCGCATTGTTGTTTAGGATGGGAGGACTCAGAATTTACCAATAATGGAATCAGAACTGAAGGAACAGAGTGTCCTCTGTTTTCTGACCCACTTGTACTGCAACGATCTCCCACAATTTGACACAAGGCTTGTGTCAGTGGCCTGATGCTGGAACAAAACTGTCATCGTATTGACACTAATAAGTGGACAAGTGAGGTCGACGCACACATTGTAATAGTATCTCTTGCTGAAATTTCAGAATCAGCTGTAGCTGGCATGAGCATTTGGGAGATCCACTTCATGATCTGCGTCTACTGAATGGTGTGCCATAAGAAAAAGTATACCTTCTTAGTTATGAGATGTCCGTGGTCTGTTTCTGGATGATACAAAAGCAGGTCAACAAATATATTCATTATAGCTATTAAAATCTTTTGTCCCAGTTTCATGCTTTTTGGAGGTCGTTTTGTCTATTTTTGCTATTTTCTCTTGATGTTCCTGCAGGCTCTTTCAATAATACCACCAGTTCTGGTTTTGAAAGGAGATGTTGTGGTTTACGAATAGGGGAAGTTCCAGTTAAGTAGTTATGTTTCTTTCTAAGCTTCTTTCTTGTGTGCTTTTTTTGTGCGTTCTTTCTTGTGTGCTTTAAGGGACTTCTAGCATTGTTCCTATGGCCAATACTAAAACTAGTGGATTTGCTTTGCTTTTTTTTCGATAATGGATAATTAAATCCGGCCTCTACATCCGAAGATGTACACAGCCAGGTATTACAGAGTTGAAAAGAACAGTCCACGAAAGTGGTAAAAAACAAGCAGTGACGGGCAACATGCCCCCGACTAAGGTAAACGATAAAAATTGTTCCATCCTCCATTGGCAATATGTAGAGCAATGACTTCTAATTTCCTGCTCATAGCGATGAGGGTATCCTTAGCCTGCTCCTTACGCTGCAACTGGGCCCAGAAGCGTAACCAGTAAGCTCCCCTGAAGATAACCTGCAAAATCGAGTTAAACTTCGTTTTTTTGAAAACTATATCATTCTGGCATTTCCAAATAGCCCAGCAAATGGCAGCGACACCAACCCAAATCAGAGGCTTAAAGTCCTTATGTTGATTACTAAGCCACATACCAAACATATGGCTAATAGATCTAGGCTGGGTCAAATTAGTAGCATAGAAAATAAACCTCCAAATCATTTTTGCGGAAGGGCAATCTAAGAACAGGTGCTGTATGGTTTCATTCATACTGCAGCAAACACATTTTTGCTTTGCTTAGAGACAAAATATCTATATATAGTTATCAATTTCCAATAAGGTTTCATATGGAGTTGGTACTGTTTGATGGTGTCACATGTAAAGTTCTCATGAACGTTTCTCGAGCTACTTTTTCTAAGGTGTTTGTCAGATATACATTCTCATGCGTTTTGTAAACCGAGTGATAGTAGAAGGTGACTTCTTTGGGATTACAAACTGAAGGGACTCACTGTCCTCCATTCTCTGATCCCTTTCTATAGCATCAGCCACCGTTTGACCCGAAGCTTGTGTCAGTGGTGCAAGAGTTATAGCCTTGTAGGGTCACTGGTGCAAGGCAACACATGTCTGGAGATCTAATATTGTATACATTTTTTCTGAGAAATGTTTGACAGTAATACGGGCCACAAATTATACATGTACTAATCAAAATAGTTGTCGCACCAATATTGGAGAAAATTCCTTATTTTCCATTGAAAATTCCTTATTCCTTAATCACGGTAGTTTGCTCATCTCTACCCTTTACGTCCACACTTACTTTCTCTATAATTTACATGTGTGTAGTTGCTAGGATTGGAACCTAGGATGCAAATCTTTTTTGCGGTGGAGACACTATACCACAGCCCGTGATTACCATCGGACGCGCGTCATTATAAGTACGAACCTAGTGCAACACATGTAGAACCTAGTGCACATCTAGATATATAGAAGTTGAAATAGGTTTTTATATGTGCTGAGCATTAGTTCTTATGAACACCCAATTCACTCCCTCTTAGGTAATCACTGTCCCTCAAATCTAAAAGAAAAAATAGATGCTCTTGTTGTATTGAGAGGGTTTATACTGTCATTAAGGGACCACACACCATTTCCCTATGTAACATTTGAAGACCATTAGTACTATACAGTAATGAAACACAGCTCAAAAATATGTATTACCACATCTCGTTTATACAAGAGTATACATTCAGCAGCGGTTGTGTATGCCACATTGAAGAAGGTAAACTGTTCAGATAGTGCATAGCTTTTAGGAGCGTAGAATTCTCATTTTCTGTGTAAAATGAGAAGCGTTAGTGGAAGTAAGAGTCAATAGAATCCCCTGTAATACACATATTCAATCTTTTAATTCAAAAACTAAAAAACCTCTCCTTTTTACTTTTGATTCTGATTCTATTTCTTTCTATCTCATAATCATACTGACCTGATTGTTCATTTGCAAATGAATTGTCACAATGACACCCTAACAATAACTTGTGCATGTAAGTGAAGTATCCGTTCTTCTTCAGCAGTCGAGTTTGTGCTGGACCATTACTTGATGTGTGTGCAGTATGCTATCAAGACAATAAGAATCATCCAACAGCACCCTAACAATACCTTGCGCAAGTAAGTTGCTGTAAAAATAATAAGTGAAATCTCCAGCACTTGAAGAGTGTGTAGTTTTTTTGCCCCTGATTTCATCTTTGGCATCAGTGCAAGTACCTCTGCTTTGAGTTGGATGAATGGGCTAACCGAGCAGGAATTTTTTTTCTGGTTGCGGACACAACTGTCCCGGTGCATACTCTCAAGTTATAGAGCAGACCTAAACCATTGTCCTGAACCAGCATCAGCCAATCTATCCACGGTTGTAGCATAGATCTGGCCTGTGTGGATGCTGATCGAGCACTAGCTAGTGTAAAAGTTGGTGATGGAATTGCTAAGGAATGCTACGCTCCACTTTGCTGAGTGTGCTATCCGGTAAAACATTCCAAGGACCACAGCTCTAAATGAAACAATAGCCGACAGGAAGACAGAGTGCTACTGTCCTTCCCACACTACTAGATACCCAAATTTCCATGTGCGTGCTGAATTTTCTTGTGTGTGCCGAATTTCCAATGCTTTCCATTGTAATGTGAAAGTTACTTGTTTTTTGTTCTTCCCTTTCGTCTTCTTGGACACCTACAAGCTACTCTGCACTTCATTTTTTCTGTCTCTTGCACTTCTTCTGGTAGTGAAGCAAACAATAAGAAGAAGATGGTGAGGCAGTACCAACTACCAACATTGGTTAGACAATATATATGTGTGCCAAGGTTCAACTATCATTATGCCTTACACATTGGCTACTATTGGATTGGTTCAGTTCATGGGTTAGTGGGTCAAGCTGAGCTACCTTTTTACATCATTTGTCTAATATGCCCAGCTCGATTATATCATGAGCTGTTAATGAGCACAAAAGTAAAGCGGTGTGATGGATGAGTATTCTACACATGCCAAAAAGTAATAGTTTTTATTTAATTACATTAGGCTTCGTCTTGCAATTAAGGCCTAGCTGTGCTTTCCTTCTTGATCAAACCAGAGTCAATTGGCACATTTGAAGGCCAAAAGCTCTCAATGCTTCACATTTTTCAATTAACACAATGCTGCACATGTATCAGTTATATTCCTATTTTAATAGTTGTTACCTCTTTTTTAAAAAAATTGTAGCAGTTCTAAATTAAAGTTCCAAAATAAATATACATCTGAGATTGAGAGGGTTATCACTACCGTAAGTGAACAAACATTTCCCTATTTTTGTGGATAGAGAAGTTAGCTACAATAAAAGCTCTGGACATGTGAATTTCATATGCAAAGATTTGACTAAGAACCATGGCTATATAAAGGCTTGTTAGAGAGAAACGTTGTGCACGTTCAAGGGATGAATGGAAAAGTCGTAGGAAGTAATGATGTACTGTGTGCCTGCGTACAACTTTCAGGACAGAAGTATAACAGGAATGACAGTGATAGAAATTGGAGGCATGAGGAACAACCTTAGTTATTGTAGTGTGTGTGGGTGTTGCTAGTTCCTGAGCTGAGTTGGTTCATTCTTCTTATGATGGAGTGTAAGTGATATTAAATCATTCTGCTTTAAGGCCTTGTCTCGAGCTGGTCAACTTTTAATGAAATGATTCCATAGGCTACCAATGGAGTGTAACATGAATGAAATTGTGCATGTTACACTTTTTCAGTCTCTAGCTATCCACTGATGGGCTACCAATGTAGTGAATCATTTTATTTAACCCTCATGGGAACCCTTGATCACATGGTTAAAGAGCTAGCCAGACTACGAACCAAGGTACTGGATGACCCCAAAAGCCTTGAAGGTGAATTCTAAAGCATATCTTTGTGCGGTACGGGCCGGGATTCGAGACAGGATGCGTGAGAATAGTGACCCATAGGAATAGTTCAACTTGAACATATGTATCCAAAGGACCCTTGTGTATGAAAAATTCTGGAAATATGTGTCAGATAGGGGTATTTTTTGGATTAAAAGATGCATAGGATTATTTTTTGCATTAAAAGTTGGTTATGGGTACACTACTGTGGAAAGTGGCTTCAGTACCGGGTGCGAAAGCCCTTTAGTACTGGTTGCATACCTGGTAAAATAATTGATACAAAGTATTTTATGCTCATATTATTACTGGACCAAAATGGAACTGGTACGTTAGCTTTAGGACAAATGCTCACTTTTACCGTAGTGGTATATTAGGGACACAAAATTGTGTTTCTTTGGCTATAAAATGGGATCAACCAGCGTTGTACAACGGATGGCTTTTTTTAATTGAAAAGTTCCTATTGACTGCATCCATTTCTCATCCGAGTGGTTTTGAGCTTATCTGAAAGCAACAAAATGCATACATTGATCATTGCATATCGAAAAAAATCTGATCAATCTGGCCACAGTGCAATTTAAGAAAATCACCTCTCTATCTGTTTAGTTACTAAAAAATCCACCTGCTGATATGCTCAAGTAAGCACATTAGCCTCAGCAAGTAAATAATAATGGTAACAAACAATCAAGATTGGAATGGACATAGTTCGAACCCTATATATAGATCAACAAAGGATTCTTATATGGCTGCACAATTTGCAAAATGAATTCTCATATACCCATAACAAGTTCCTGCATTGGAATTAGAATACTTTGAATTTTACTAAGCCAATTCAAGTGCATAATTTGCGTCTGGACACGTACTAGTTACACATTCATGAACAATCTTGAAAGAAATTTGTTTTATTTACTATTTCCTTTAGCCATTGAGAGGTATAAATGAAAAGCAAATTCCAGTAAAGAGGCTGTTGGCCTGACTAGCTACTTTGTTTCTCTCTCCCTCCGTCTGCATTCAAACAGGACCAAGTAGGTTACTTAATTTACCCAAAAAAAGTAGGTTCCTTAATTTAGTACTGCATCAAATTACTAAGAGCTTTGTTTTAGTACTTGGATAGTCTTGAAAGGTACTGGGTAGTATTTTCCACAAGTTAATTCAAAAAATAGGTACTGCCTGGTACTATCCTATTGGTACTTTCTGATACTACTGGGTGTTAGATTTTGTCAGATGGATGGCTCATGTTAATTAAAGAACCTTATAATTTCCCCAATTACTAAGCATATTTTATTGGTTCCAAGGATGAATTACTTTCCTTTCCTGGATTTCCTGTTCCCGTCTTAAGAGGATTCATATCATCCTTTTCTCCACATTAAACACACTGCCAAATGTTAGTTCTGGTGTTCCGTACTAGCTTGGGAAACAGAGTCCCCTCCCAATCTTGGTGATATCTCTGGTACTAAATTTCAGCTCCACGGTATCGACATATATAGGATCCACGAGTCTAATGCTTTACCGATAATAAAGCATGCAAATGGTCATGGTGACGCTGAATTATTGGACTGAAATAGAAATCAGAGGCATCAGCAATGAAATTGACCCATCTGTTTCTAGTACAACGGTTCCATATACCGCCACACGGACTAGCATCAGGCCTGCTGTGTGCTGTCTGCATGTTGTGTCTCGGTACTCAGGGTCAGGGAGAAGAGAAGGCTAGAATCAGAAAGAGGATTGTACAGGAGATGGGGAATGCTAGGAACTAGGAATGCTAGGAACTTTAAGTGGTGTCTACTGCGTTGTGGAGTAACGAAGCCCAGGGTGCAAGATAAAAGTTTTTAATAGGAAAACAATGTTTGCAGGATTTGGACGAAAACTGGTTACGCTTCTTGGTTACTCAGATGAAGGCTGGAGTAACAAATAGTTCAATTGTTAGAAGGGTTACTGACTAGTTCTGCTATGAACGAAGTAATCACCATGGGACACAATTTGTAAAACAAGCTTTGTTGCATTAGCATTGGGTTGTCTGTGAAGTCGTAAGAAGCGCTACCCTGTGTGTGTCCAACTTCCCTATGGGATTTTTCGGCTACAGACAGAGCATTTCCAATTTCCTTGTCAGTTTGTAGAGAACACACACAAGGAAATGACCAATGAAACTAGCTCACCTGCTCTACATGTCTACGGTTCAAATTAATTATTGAACTATAGTCTTTCATTTATTAAATATTCTGACAAGAGTTGCTGTTAAACTGTAATTACACGCTCTGGTTTATTGAAGTCCAATATATGAGTTTTGGCACTTGATGTGCCATTTGAGATCAATTTTCACACTAAAGTTCACCATAGAATGCCTCTCTAGGCGCTTAAAATTTGGACCGATCCATCACATGATCTGAATTCATAGTCATAAAGCAAGGAATAGAACAATTTAACAGTGAACCTACAACGGTTGGTGCATATTTTCGTGAATCAGCTCTACCCTACAAAATGGACCACAAATGTCTTAAATGATCCGAGCTTCAATTGTGAGGTGTCCTAATGAGCCACATATAAATAGAGGTAGTGAGGGAAATACAGCAAGAAAGGAGAAGTGATTTGGTTCGTAGACTAGACAATATATTGTTACCTGCAATTCTTAGGACTGGGAGGTGTCGGAAATCAGTTGAGCACATTGCTTCAACTGCTGGGTTCCCTAGCAATCTCAGGATGACAATCACTGGAAGATCCTATTGCGGCACATGCCCTTGAACAGGAAATATATGGACCTGAAAATTGTACATGTCTCCAGCAATTAGTGCAGAAAATGGAATAAAATTTATAGGTTCTTTAAGGGGGAAAAATTACGTGGCGGTCCCCAAGGACAGTAACAGTGAGGACCTGCTCTCAATTTCCGCCGTGTGGCCCCCAGCGGATCTATGTCTCCATGACCACGACAATCGTACTCTCTCAACTCTTTGGGTGCGGCTCTGGTGCTCATCTCCAAGGGTGGCTCACTTTCTAGCTTGTTCCTGTAGAGAGCCGCCACCACAACGGTTTTGCATCTCCAATGTCTTTATATTGTAGCCATTAGTACTCCAAATCAAGTTTTGCACCTTTGACAATAACTGTACATCAATTATGAACTAATTGTGTCAACTGGTTTCTTATTTCAATCAATCGGAAATTTACAGACTGTGATGAGTCTTATGGCAGTAGCAGGTACACACACATGCACGCTAAGTGAAAGTCCTAGTGGTGTCACATATCACATTTGGATAGTTGTGAATGAATAATGATCACAAATATGTAATTTTCATTCTCTTTGTTTAACATACGTGTGATACCAATCCATGAGTTCTCTTTTGCAGCATGGTGCACGTTCAGCAGATTTCTGTGAGCAAGAAGCCGAAAATGCATGTCACCCATGTTCCATGCACCTCTTTCCATTTATTCAGTCCTTACGAAAGTGCGATTTGTAATATTAAAATTAAAATTAAAAATTAAATATCGATCTGATAATGAGAGGTATAAAAAATATGGCCATGTGGGTGCTGTAAATAACATGCATAACTCATACAAGAAAAGGAAAGCTAGCTTCAATAAAAGCCTTGTTGGCCACCTAAATAGCAGAAATACTTATTTGGTTGAGAAACTTGGCTAAAAAGAAATCCATAAGAGAACAAACGTGGTAAAGTCAAGAAATGAATTGAATGAAGTATGTGTAGGTATGCTGCCTTCTGAGAAAACAGAGCAACAAGCAACAATTTGCACAATTGAATGGAAATTGGAGGCACGAGGAACCTTATTTCTCCTAGTGTTTGAGAAAACTGATGTGTACTGCACTATAATGTTCTCTCACTCCTAGAATGATTCGTGTGTGTGATGTCGCAGATGTGTCATGTGTGTTTCTTTGACTTCTGATAATGTTCATATATCATAAATATGCCAACAAACATTGCTGCAAGAAACTGTCCACGCATATTGGTAATAAAATTGTTGAATAATGTGCTGAAAGTGAGCTTTATTCCGCCATAGTTGTTTAGAATTGTAGGCATTGGGTAGGGCAAACATTCTACATGGCCACCTTCGGTACACATTGCATACCAGTACACCACATCCACTGGGCCTCTAGATCAACAACATTTCATAGGATGTACATGGTCATGCATCTCCGTCAGCGATGTTACCCCTCTGGCATCATATGAATCTTCCTCTCAGTATGATAATAAGGTCCAACACGTGTAACCTGCATTAGTGAAACCCATCCTACCATGTGTGATTTGACGATTTGATAAGTGACCACGTGTCTCTTTATTATTCTTGCAATCTCTACTTGTGAAAATAAGGTAACAATTGAATTGTTGAGGATTAAATAAGTAATTTGGATTAAAATTTTCCAATATAGATACAATTTATTTATATATAAATTCAAAAATTTGAGAGCCAACTATTAAAACCTGAAATTCAAAAATGTTCCACTTCAATCCCTCATGCGACTTAAGTGGTATTGCGTGTTTACCCAAAAATGGATTGGACAGGATGTTAATGTGCTTTTTCTACAACCACGTTGAAATTAGTAGTCATCTTTCATTTGAAACTGTGTATGAGTCTTGTGAAAGCATGCATTGAGCAAGTACTTGGTGAAACAGTTAATATACATGTGAATTCTATTGTTGCACAACAACCACATGTTGCTGCAGCAGACGTGGTGAGGAAGGCACTTGTCGAAATAGAATGTCAAACAGGACATGTATACCTTGACTACAGTTTCTGGAAGATTAAAGGCTTGGAACATAATATCTTCGATGTCACTAAAATGCCTAAACGGATATAACCATCGTATGAATCGCCTATTGTATGTAAATAAAACACTTGCTCATTATTTTCGAACTTTCTTTACCTGATCAATTGCCTATTTGTACGTATATACTAACACTTTTCGTGGTTGCCACTTCAATCTAGGATGCATTGTCCAGTAGTTTCATGCATGTCGATGTGTGAAGTCTTATGTCAAGTGCTACAAAATATTGGGTGGACATTCACAATACACTGCACCCGAGTCCAGTACGCGGCGGTTGGCAAGCTGACATTACATAGTATTGTCATCCCCGAAATGGGTCCAAATATTCAGAGAAATATTCCGGACGCCCAACAAGGCTAGGGATAGTGCATACATATATGCACTAGATTATGTTGATAGGCTCTTAGGAATCAACATAATTTATATTAATTATAAATTGTATCATCTCATGATTCACCGTCATGACATGCACGATCCTAGATTCTAATTAATTATGTAGTAGTTAATTCTACTCTATTTCATGTATAATAATGACAAACTATTTTGTAATGCAAGACTAAATATATGTGTATTCTCCATGTGGTGTTTTTATGCAAATGTGTGTACTATATGTATTTTTCACGTACCAACTTTTGCATTTCAAGTGTATGTGTGTGTGTAAAGCAAACATGTATACTCAAGTGTTACTACATGGAATGGAATTAGTAGATGTAGTATTTGAACACAAAATTTTAGCATCACACATAAATACAAACTATATACCAAACTTGTAGAGATCAAGAAGACATAAATTTTGTAGTTGAAATTTTTTTTGAGATCATTTAATATGTTAAAATTAAATGTAACAATAAATTAAGAAAATGATAAAATCTTTTGGTGTGGGTGGCCGCACGCATTTGGAAATCATTTCCGTGCGGGTGATTCCAACGCCTGGACTTGGAAATTCATTTCCACATGCTAGTGACGCCAGTGCGCACCTTGAAATTGGTTTCAGTGCGGGTGACGTGGCCCACACCTATATAAGCGTTGGATCCGGGGTCTTGGCCAAAAAATTTCGCCCCTGCGCCATTGCGCTGCACCGCAGGCCTGCCCACCTCTGCACGCCCCTCATTTTGTCGTCGGTGCGAGGCGCGAGCTCGAGGAGCATCGCGTGCAGTGTCCTGTTGCTGGTCGCTGGTCCTTCTGCTGCCGCCACGCCGATCGTGCCTCTAAGGATTTGCGCACCCCGACTCTCCCTCCGCCCGTTACGGTACTTCTCCCGTGGCCCCGCGCGGCCCGACCACTCTCCTTCCTCCTCTGCATGTCCGCCCGCTGCTGGCTGGTCTCCCCCGATAGCCACACACCTCTGATCCAATACCTGTTGTTTTCCTTTTTATGCATTGAATTTAATTTGTGTAAACCCTATCTACTTTTTGTGAATAACCGATTGATATATATATATATATATATATTCAAAATGTGAATAATCTGTGGTATACGATCTGGATATATTTTGAGCTAACAATGCCATCAAGTGGTGGTGAGGCCGTGGCCATGACTTAATTCGAGAAGCTGGGAAACATCGTCATAATCCGAATTAGGCACTCGGAGATTTAATCACAAGATTTATGGTCTATTCCCGAGATCAAATCAATTGCAAAGGATTAATTCGAAGAGTCAAAAAATAATCTAATAATTCATTTAAGATATTCTTTTCTGAGAAGAGGCCAGGAAAGATTAGTAGGCCGACAGAGAGGTTAAAGAGCTTGGTGGCTTAGGCAAGGTTCAGAAGTTAGAGAGGTAGTTTGTTCAATTAGCTTTTGATTTATATTTGAAATTAGATTTAAAATATAAACCACACTCAAGGATTAAAGAAAATCCAATTAAGAACCAAATCACACTAACATGAAATTTATCCTTAGCACAAAAAGTAATTTAATTAAGTTTATTACTAAGAATTTGAAGAGGGCACGAGAAGACAGTCTTATGACTCCGATAAAACACATCAAGCACGAAAAAATTTTAAAACCCACATTCTTGCAAACATTAAATTCGGAAAAATCCGGGATGTTACAGTAGTGTGACCACCAGAACAAGAAAACCTTTTTCCGCTATGTGGATAACCATCAAGTTTTCTGCTTCTTCATCTTACGTTATTTGGAAACTGTTGGCTCTGCTTTGTTACAGATCATCCTATCGTTTATGACTACCCAACGGGACATGAGAATGATAATTTCCATGAAGAGTGGCAGTTGCAGCTTTAGATCAATCCCGATTGAAGCCCAACAAGCTACTGAAAATTTGCAGTGTATAAAGTAGTGTTCAAGTGTCTCCATCATCGTGGGATGGATGAGAACAAAAGAGCGAACGGGGACAGAACATTGGACCTATGGATAAAATTTAGGATTTAATCCATTTAATAGATTTTTATAGTGGTTGCACGAAAGTAGTACGTACGTATTACCAGGAATGCAATATTACCAGAGTTCAAAGTTGGATGTGTGTCTGTAGATTTTGTGTGGCCCGAACTCAGAAGACACTACAACCAACGAAAAAGAATTGGCACCGCCCTAGATTAATGCGCATTTGAAATAGTACAATAGAAGGCACACAGTTGGTATAAATATAAGGTAGACCCCAATACTGGGCTGGGTTGCTTATAAAACAGTCCTTGCACATCTACAAGTTACAAAAGCGAGGATTACTCAAAATTTAGGTCGGAATGGAATCAGCAGCCGATGTAGGCTGCAAGACTGGTACAGTACATAGTTGTTCTGCTTGGGAGGCATCAGGATCACAACCTCCTTTGCTACTATTTCCTGCCCATTCCGTCGCCATTGCACAAGCAAAATCCTTCCTGGTAGCGCGTCACAGCACATTCGGGGACCTATATTATAGGAGATGGCTCATTCGGTACTTGAGACACCAGCTGAAGAACAATGCTCTGCACCTTCAAAAATGAAACCATAAAGGAGGTAACAAATATCAACAAGAAATTTACAAAAGCTTAGCTCATCCATACGATCTGCTCTTGCTCAACTAATTGCTTGGTGATTTGAGTGTAAGGAACAGAGGATAGTCAAACAGAGAGAATGATCACTTGTGGAAATTCATGCCGACACTCTGCTGCCAAGTCTTCAACAACAAAGAATATGGCCACTAGAAAATAAAGCAGCATGCCAGCATTATTAGGAATAGAGAACAGCCTTAATGAAGTTTGCTTTTAACTGAATTTCATTCTGAATGTACCTCAATGTACTTTTTTTTGAACAACCATTATCAAACATTCAAACTCAAGCAACTTTGAAAATAACTCTTGTGGTTCAGTTTCATGTTGACTAGGTCGATGGTTTAGTTTCATATAACTATACTTTGTTTCAACACGATCACCCTCTTAACACAAATAAAATTGTTAATCTTAAACCCAAGATTGTTTTACTGGGGCAAACGGGTGCCAACTAATTGACCTTTCCTGATGAGCAGAATCCCTAGGAAGAATGATTTGTTGTGATATAGGAAGTGATTTCAAGAGACTGGAGGTTTATATTCATGGGTAGCAACTTCATTTAGCAAAGAAGGATTTATCTTACAGTGTTTTAGTACTGAACTGCTGATAATGTGTAGTAATTTGAGTCTTGGTTGATGGATTGATGAAAATATGCAGTACAATAAAAATCACAGTACGTGTAGGTACACATACCAATAAGTGTAAGGTCGATCAATTTGCTAAGCCGCCAATAAAATGGCCCCTCCATACCTGAAAGTTTCAAACCAAAGATGACTTAAATTTTAGCCATGGATCAGTGGGTGCAGGCATGGCTACTAGTAGGCATACTGCTTGGTATATAGTTGGCATGAGAGATCAAGATCACAAGTTGGACAAATCTCTAGTATACGTAGTTGGCACGAATTCAGGTGTCGGTACCGCCACAACCTGCAGGTCAGCTTACCCTTACTGATGTACTGATGTATCTGTCTGGTTGTGTCCCAGAGGTTGCCCAGGATGGTCCATTAGGTATTAGTCTGAAGCAGTAGTTGTAACATCAGGGTTAGTGCAAAGGAATTCTTCATTGCTAGGGTCTGCTGTCAAACTGTTCCAAAGTTCAGACTACCGAGTCAAGCCATCCGTCCTCAATCGTTCAGCACATGATTACCATAAGAAATTCATTAGCATTTTAAAGTTTAGAACATGTTTCTTTACACACTATGAGAAGATAGCTTCCAGGAAGAATACTCATCCCATATTCTTGTGACTCTTGTGCCAACTATACATGATGATGTATATCTCTGGTGGTTGCGAAATCATTTTTATTGTTGGTGATTGCGAATTTCATGAGGTTAATTGAGTTGACATGAATAAATAACAATGAACTAGAGCAGCAAGAGCAGTATGGGTGTGTGTAGAAACGAATCTCGAATAAAATGATTTATATGTAAAAGATCAGTAGATGGAGACTATTTTATGTTCTCCAGCTTTTACGGACAGTAATGGCATGGTGATGCCTTTGTTATTGATGTGATAGTGACCCAAGAAAGGACGCTAGTCAGAACTCAGAAACATTATTACATGCCATGTGTTTGCTTGGCTATAAAATAGCTTCTGCATCTCAACACGTTACAAGAAAACTGGAAATCCGCTTAGAAGAACATCCAGTAGTCACAGAGACCAGAGATGTGAGGCAAGTACTCTGGTTCTTGAAAGCAAAGCATCTCTTATGCTTCAAGTCTTTGGTCAAAACAGTCAGTGTGGTTGCTAGTAGTAGGTCCCAAATGGTGGTTATGGTATGTGAGGCATCGGGATAAAAAATTCGGCACCTTCATATTTTGGTTGCACTGTGGTCAATGGTCAGGTTTGTTGGTGCAACTACCTAGAAAATGTTGCACTGATAATGATCCATATATCCATTTCAGCTGGATCAAGTGACTGTCCAGCAGCAGAGCCTTGTAGTGTATGATTCATGGCTGTATTGTAGTGTATGGTTCATGGCTTATATTTAGTGTACCTGGAGCCAATATATAATCCCAACTATAACGTGCATATATATAGCACTATAAAATGGCAAATGTGCTTCTCACATGCTAGAAAGAAAGAGCAACACTAAATATCAAATAAAGACTGGAGTTTGCATATATCTCTAGGCTGTGGTAACGCAGTAGCACCAGGGACTATTGGCGATTGCTGTAACGGTCTCTGTGTAGGCTCATGCTTTGAATTTTAGTGCTTGCAACACAGCATATCCACCGTCGGAGTATCGGTGTGATGGGGATGCGTGGCATCAGGATTACAAATCTTGCCAAGTGCTTCGAGTTTGGATTACACAACGCTCCAAAGAAGCCCCCGCACGTCCGGTGACCCCAGCTGCCTGCACCAGAACTAATGCGCAGAGGGCTCTTGGAAACCGGCCAACACGTTTGCCTAACCGGCCTGCAGTTATATGATCAAGCGGTGTGGACCAAAATCGCAAGCAACTTGGGAGAATTGCTTGTGGTTAAATGCATTGCCTGGGTTGAGCAAGAGAAATTTTATCGGCAAGCTAACAGTGGATGATTAGAGCCCTGCAATGGTCTTGTCGGCACTGCATAATATAGGTGCAGAGAAGTTGAATGCCTGCACAATATAGTCGGCAAGCTAACAGTGGATGATTAGAGGCCTGAACGATACGCTGTAGTCTGACGAAGTTTTGGCCAGAGCTTGTTTGGATAGAGGTGTATTAGAGTAGAACGAAGGGGATTAAGATGAAAAATGAACTAATTTCCACTCCACTCCTTCGCATTCCACATTTCCACCGTAATACGTACTTTTCTTCGCAAACAAGCTCTTAATCAGCCACGCGGAGAAATTAAAGCACTTGTGTCTCAGCAGCATTCACAAATTGTTTTTTTACTAGGTAGGATGATCAAGTACTTTAAACAAAAGCATTCCTTCAAATTATTTATAAATGCATTATGAAAAATGATGATTATGCTTCAAAACTCTTTGGTCAAGACAGTCAGTGAAAATATTATTATTACAAGTATTTATAATCGGCACCTTCATATCTTGTTTCCACTGTGAATTAGTGTCCAGCATATATCAATGGTTTCATATAGCACTAATTTTCGGTTCCGTCCTTTTTTTTTAGTTTTAGCTCTCCAAACTTTCTAGAAAGGTTGCTTCTAGCTTCTCGCACGTGTAAGGCCGACCCCAATGGACATCGTGGAGGCTGACTCTTACTTTTTTTAACCGTCAAACAGTGCCGAAAACTGGACGCTAGCGTGTCCCGGAGAGATCAGCTTGCTCGTTTTTTAGTGCTCCCGAGCGACAACGCAACATATTATCAGACTGCCGGCCGATGTGATTGGATTGTTTGGCATCAGGATCGGAAATCTTGCGAGCATCAGGCCTGTGCTCCTACCTGAACTTATCCTCCAGAGAAATTGGCTTCCAGTGACCCCAGCTCTGTGGCTAGGCGAGCTCACTGTCACGAACTCACTACGCCTGACAAGGAAATACGGAAGATACAGGGAAAATCCAGAGGAATGGAAGGAGCAAGACAGAGTTCAGAAAATGGGGACGAATTAAGTTATAGAGGGTTTGATGCTGTCTTCAGGCGGTTACATTAAAGACCATTATAGGGTACGAATCTTCCCTCAACCAAGGATGTGCTTTTAGCAAGAGTATTCTGTCATTTTCTTATACATTATTTCTTCGTCGAGAGATTTCTGAAACAGAATAACACGAACACAGTAGATAAACAGTCACATGTGCATCCATGTGCACTGGGCTGCCTATAAAACGGCCTTTGATCAGCACATTTATCATTTATGCAGCTTGAAGAGATACATGACCACATATACACTTCACTAGCGCCCTGTGGGCACGTGTTAGACTTAAACATGCATATTGTCCCCTTGTTTATGTGGGAACCTTCAAATCTAGCCATTCAGTGGGTATGAGGTTATGCATCAGTAGTCTTATCACGTACTGCCTGACTTGAGGAGCATCTGGGCATGTGAAACATCAGGAACCAAGATGCAGTGCAAAGAAGGCAGCGGTGCTGCTGGTTGCCAATCTGGACACACAGATGGCATGGCTGGGTATGGGTCATAAGGCTTGCATGTACCTTTTTGTGTAATATATCCACGCAAGAACAACGGAACCCAACTTACCATCCATCAAAATTTTGCCATGCCTTGATCAAATGGGTTGTTACTTTAGTTAGTATGCGCTGCGCGAGGCATCAAGAAGCTCATACAAGCTCCTAGAAGCTGGGAGGTGGCAAACAGAGACCCCCCAGTGAATTTGCACCAAAGTAGTCAAGGTCGTGTTGGCATTATTTCAGACTGGCGCCAATCATGATTATACATTGAAGGACTTCCACCCACGGTTGCATTACATTGCAACCACAGAATTATGGGCATTTTCTTTAATAGCATCAGACCTTCCAGGATGTCTTCGTTATATGTTTACTTGTATAGCACCGTACCGCAGCAGGGTCGCGGGAGCGCCAGACGCCTGCTTTCTGAGCCATGGACGGCCAGGCGGATCCGGAATATTAATTAGACGCTGGAACCGTAGTGATGCAACAGACGGGTGGACTGATGCGGAATCGATGCCGCGACCCGATGCGAGAAACCAATCGATCGATATAGCTTAGGCACAACTCAATTTGGTGCAGCATGTTGACGTAACACTAGTCCACGTGGTAGTCTAGTCATTTGGATGCTAAGAGGCAGTCTACCTAGGAATGAGAGACAGCAGGATGATAAGCTTGACGAAACAGGTCTTCTGACCAATACGTCAAAGAAAACTCTATTGATCGATCGTCAGAGATGGGCAACAGCTTGACCAGTTGTCCCGGACGTATAAACACAAAGTATAAAATGTTGTGGAGCTTCATTAACTATACGTCAAATGCAGATTTGTGGTAGCATACTTATCCTCATTACCTATTTGTGGAAGCATGGATAATTTAGCTATAATGGTACTAGATTGGTGGTCAGAGCGTTAATCAACAGATATGTAGTTGTTTATCTTTTCGTTCGTTGGATATGGCTCATGCTACGGTTCCACTTTCACTTTTGTGGAGAATTTAGTTCATTTCGAGGTGATCTTACGAAACATGCTGTGAAGGAATATTACTACAGTAGCTTGTTGTAGATTTTGAGTGCATTCTTAGTTTTGTTAATTTTCTTTAATACATCAGACCTTCCGATGTCTTTGCTATATGTTTACTTAGAACATATGCTTCTCATTGTATTGTTTTGGTCTGATTCATTCTGGGAAGAGGATGTCCGGATCCGGAATATTAATTATCTTTCATTACAAAGAAAAGTCCACTGCAGATGGGTGACACCCCAACAAATTGGTGCAGTTTACTCGAACAGAAAAACTTCACTGAAAACAGGTGAACCTAAACTTTGCAAAAGATAATCATATGAAAATGTGAGTGATGTTTGTTTACAAAGTAGACAATGGGTTTAGTCCTTACAAAGTGCAACCGAGCATGACGGAGACTAATTAGTACTTTTGGTCGCATCATCTTCATATAGTGCCATGTTTTGCAACAGGTTTTTCTTGAAAACAATGGTTGGGTTGGTAGAGTTTTCATGCAGACAGCACATGGTCTGTCCAGTGACTCCAGCCTACAAATTAAATTGACTTGTCTGGACCTCAGCTCAATGTGACGAAGAGAGATGAGATAACCAGAGCATAGTTTTATAATTCTATTGGTAGGATGCAGATTAACCCTGGGCTTGTGAGGTGTCAGGAAACAAATTGAACACACTGACCCCAAAACTGGTCATGATCATGAGCAAACTGGCGTCGCCCTCCATCCAGAGCCATCAAACAGACGAGATAATTCTGCGGCCTGCAGGTATGTACCAGGGCAGACATCTTTCAAGCGTCGACATGGACAAGAAGATAACTGAAGTGAAGAGAGTTAGAACAGGGTTTAAGCAAGGCTGAGGAACAGTGAAACTTAAGTGGACAAAATTTATATTTGTCGGTTGTGTCAATGTTTCTAGCATGAAAATTACAAAACATATAATGACAAAGTGTAACAGTGATGATGAATGAAAATAAAAATATGTGTACAATCAATATCCTTTTCATCAATGTTTCAGGGTAGAATATTTTGCCATAAATTTCAAATGAACACCAAATTTTTATTCTGGGTACAAAATCGGTCACAATCTAGCATCTTCCATTTATTTTTTCTTTTCATAAATATCCCAAACTTACTGATTTTTACAAGAACGTCAAAATCATGGAAACAATTTCTTGTACAAGTAAGCATGAACGAAGGAAATTTCCAATCGTACAATAATTGAAAGAAAAATTGATTGCTGACAGAGACTAACTATTAGTAGTACTTTTGGTCGCATCATCTTCAATTCCGGTCATACAGAGAGGTTTTTACTTACAGTACGACCTGTTGAAAAGGACTCATATGTAATAGAAAAGACCTATATGTAAGGATCCGACGGTTGAGATTAATTCTATCGACTGGTTTTTAGCTGTCGACGGTAGTATTCAAATGTTGTATGGGTAGTATATGGGTATTATCGAAAATGTAAAATGGTATTGTTGTAATATAGGAAATTAAATATATGAAATGTTTTAGAGAGTATGGCAGCGGAATTTTTTCCAAATAATATATATCTACCAAATTATCATTTTACCTATACAGAAACAACCAAAGAAACCAATAATAATACTGCGACCGTTGGGTCGTATTGTGAATGGCTAGACAGCACATGGTTATGTCAGTGTTTAGCTGCGTCCAAGCGCTCCAGCCTATATAAAGTAAAATGGCTTTTCTGGATCTCAGCTCAATACACATTTGGCCTTTAAACATGATTTTGAATGCGAGGTTTGATACATGATGAGCCTCCTATGGTACTTTCCTGTCTGGGCATGCGAAGTGTCAGGAAGCAAGAGCGCGTTGCTGATGGTCGGCAAGCTACCCACAATTTTATTGCGGCTTGGATTATTGACCACCACGATTCTCATTGGTTAGCTACCAAAATTTTAGCATTCCGGAGTTTTGGCAACCTACATTCCTCCAACACGAATATACATACATGATCAGAAGAGGCGATGACAATTAAGAGAGAGAGAGAGAGTTACTGTTATGCCTTCCAATAAGCTCCCCGTGGTTCTAGAAACTCTTAGAAGAACGTTATTCCAGATAGACATGGCACATGAGGAGGAGTGAAAGCAGGAGGTCCAAGAGAATTCGTGTCCTAGCTAGAGATCTCTAAGTTGTGATTATTACAGATCTCAGGTAACAATAAGTCTCTCAACTTGTGACTCGTCATCTACCTCTTCCTGATTTTCTGTCAGGCTCCTCTCTCTCTCTCACCCGCCATCGTTACCGCGTCGCTGAACGAACTGCATCCCATGCCTCCGATGAGCTTCCCCTCTTTGTATCTAGTGAAATTGAGTGCCGAAAGAATGGAAGCTCAAAATTCACAATAGACATGGACTAGAACCATAGAAAAGCGTAAAGCTGCCCACTTGAGGATTTATGTCCCCAGCATCTTAAACTTTATTGTCTACCAAGGTACATGTTAAATTACATTGCCTGCTCATACATATATTAATTAATAAAAAACTTACACATTTCTTGCAACGGCCAGTGTGCTTCTTGTCATCCCGCTGGTTTTCCATTTTCTTTTCTGAACTACTTTATGCATGCCTTTGATCGATTAGTTGGTGTAAAAGTACATCAGCAATCAAACACATTTTTAATTAGGTCAAACAGTCAGGTCCTAGCTGCTGACTATAAAATAACCTGGGGTCTCTGCAGTGCTCTCTATACACCCTGTGTGTGGTTTCAGAAACTTTCAAAAACTGGAGCATATATTGTACACATATATCATTCGAGTTTTCATGTCAGAATTTTTGGTCGAACTTAACCAATCAACATGTGAGAGGTTGATGCATGGATCTAGTCGTACTTCCTAGTTTAATTAGTTCCTCCTTTACCTAGCTATGCGGCGTCTGGGCATGTGAAGCACCTGGAAACAAGAGTGGTAGCATGGAAGAAAGCGAGACTGCAGGGCGATTGGAACGATGGAGCAAGGAGCGAGTGATAGCTCAAGTTCGCACACTCTTTCTCCGTGCTTCCTTGTCAGTCTCCTTGCACAGCACACTCCTGCAAGAGGCTCCTCGTATCGTTCTGCTAGCTCCCATGATTCCCTAACTGGTGGGAGCAGAGCAAGAGCAAGAAGTAAGGTATTTTCACCTCGGCACCAAGGGCGATTGAGGGATTGAAGTTGCGGGCAGGAATCTGAGTCCCTGGATGGATGCATGGTGGACCACATTCTTCAGTACATCAGAGAATGAACGACTCAAGCATTTCAGATACAATTTGATGCATGGATCATGCTTCCAACTGAGGGGATTACCGTGCATGTGAAGCATCAGGAACGCTGACGCACACCAAATTGTCGTCCCCACTGTAATTGTAACTGTTGATCTAGACTTTGCGGGAGGACACTTGGACTCCACAACAAACGTGTTAATCAACGTCAGAGCATCCAAGATCAGCTGATGCAAATAAAGTGTCTCCTGTGTTTGCAGTGAATTAGGATCCAAAAACAGAACGAGTGAGACTAGAAATTCGGATTATTACCACCACCAGCGTGTGGCTTCAAATATTTTCTATGGCTAACATTAACTTGGTAAAATTACCAGTTATATCATCCTGCGCCTTGATTACTTTGCCATTTTTGTTCATGTGCTTGGGTAGTATCTTGTACTGGAACCCTGAACCTGGTACTACCTATTACTACCACCCTATAATTTCGCATGGTGGATGGCTCACATTAATTATAAGCACCCTATAATTTCCTTTTTAATCTATCTTCCTTCTAAATTCAATGGCACTGAAAAACAGAGAAACTAAAGTGACCCCCCGCACTCATTGAAACTATCAGTGGTTCTTATACATCACTGACCCAATTTGTGTTTTGTATTTTTTGTCCAAATATCTTGTTGGCTGATCGATTGAATGATTGATGATGAAATGGTACTATGGGAAACAAATGACATGTGCAGGTACAAATGTTAGCACCTATTCCTGACACAACTGGAAAACGAGCATTTGTACGGTTGGTAACCTCATTTTGTACGGGTATCCAACGGTACAAAGCATCCAGATACAAATGAGGGATAGCATTTGTACGGATATCCCACCAGTACAAATGTAAACATTTGTACCGGGGGTGTGGTACAAATGTTATTTCCGTCACCTCCGTCTGTTGCCGTTCCCCTCCTTCCTCTTTTTCTATTCATTTTCTCATCTCATCTCATTCATCATCCATCCATCCATTCAATCACAAAACAAATCACTACACAAATAGGATTTACAATCACAAATTCATCCACATCTCACTCATCTCATCTCATTCAAACACAAATAGGATTTACAATCACGAATTCAGAAGAAACATGTGAACAAGAGCTCGCAACATCAAGAAACAACATCAAGAAAATTTCTCACCCTCGGTCGCTTAACCCGCCTGCAGCTGCCCTCTGCCCGCCACCAGCGAGACACCTCTCCCGCCGGGGAGGCCCCTCCAGGCCGGCCCGATAAAAAATCCCTGGAGGAAGAAGAGAGGTGAGATAGGAAGAGATAAGAATGAGGGAAGGAGGAAGAAGGAAGAAGGAAAGACACAAACAATAAATAGGAAGGGAGAAAGGGACCGTGGGACTTAGAAAAATCGAGAGTCATGGGTGCATACATATTAGTACCGGATGAAGCAATAACCCGGTACAAATGCCTCACATTTGTAGCGGGCGGTTGGAGATGGCGCCAACGCAGCCCTGTGAGAGGGCATTTGTACCGGTTGGTGCCTCCAACCGGTACAAATGTAGCTATTTGTACCGGGGCCAAAAATATCCGGTACAAATCAAAAAACAGGCCTGGGATATATGTGTGATTCTCTAGTAGTGTGAGCAGAGCTGCCTATAAAAATGGCCTCGGATCTCAGCAGTTTACACACCAAACAAAATTGTCAAGATATTAACATTGACAAGAACATCTTGTAATAACTATATTATTGTGGAAAGAATGAAGAGAAGGAGCTGCACCACCTTCTCCCTGTGTGCAGTGTCTTCTGAAACTGCAGCTCTTTACAGTATTGATGCACATCACAAGCATATCTCATGTTTGTGTCAAAGGTGTATCATTGGATCGAATCACGGTTCAAAGCTAGGCTCGAGGGGCATCTGAGTATGTGAAGCATCAGGAAACAAGATGGCAAGATAATGATAAGGTACTGCCTTTGATATCCATAGAATAGCATTATCAAGCCACTTTCCTTAGAGAACTCAGCTGAATTGCCGAGATGGGTTTAAGAGCTATATAGAGATGGGTTTAAGAGCTATATAGAGATGTGTTGATAGAGATAGATTGGAGAAAGAGCAACTAATAATCCCTATGTTTCTTGCTACCATTGGAGATCCATAGTCCATATCACATCATTGATCATCTCCCAGATTGCCTCTTATTTTTCTTTCAAATAATGTCTTGGATGAAACAGTACAATAAAAGCACCATAGGTAGCACTGCATGATTTGCTGAGCTACGATTGAAATGAATTTTGAATGGCAAGCTATTGATCTATAAGCAGTGGAGCCAGCTTTTGCTCATGACTAAGGCCAAAATTCAGTGGCGCAACATGCAGGTAGCCGGGCAGGCAGAGAGGCAAGGGCCAGGAGGTGATCGACGGTAGGCGATCGGTGGCGACGCCGACATCTAGTGTCACACCAATTTGAAGGCAAACTGGAATGCATACTTTACATGTGCACGGGATTAAGTTACACACACGTAATGACTCGGTGAATACCAAAAACAGTGCCAAAAGTGTATAAAGAGTATTATAACAATATGACATGACCGAAAGTCTCATAATCGAAACAAAAGCGAGTACTAGCAGCGGAAAAGGACGTCTCCACAAGCAGGTGATCGGTGGCACGCCGCCTAGAACTCGCGAACTCTCCGGGAAAGACTTCAAAGCGTCCGTCTGAAAGCAGATCGGGTTGTGTAGATGCAAGATAAATAACAACAAGCATGAGAACATATCGTACTCAGCAAGGAAACACTATAACAACATGCAAAGGCTTTATGGTGGAAGCTTATGGTTACATAGCGGGTCAGCATTTTAGTTGGTCAAGTTTTATTAAGGAAGTTGATTTACTAGCAAATGTAAGTCTGTACCAACCCAGAGATTAACATAAGCATCATCATCATCAATGAAAGTACATGCAACAAGTTTAGTTCATCTTCCATAGTTTACTCATGTGAGGGTCCATGTCACCTTGACTGCACGGCTAATCGATTAATTTTACACTGCGAGGTTGTACATTTTTACCCACAAGTTGCGTAAAAGTTCTAGGAACTTTGGACCCAACCATGTTGTGCTAGCTAGGCACCATACCTCACTACCGAGGTGTGATTGCATAGAGACGCTACTAGGCCTTTACAAAGATTCCCTAGCACGCCGCTAGTAGGTTACCCGATCGTGCAATGCATAAACCTCTCTCGAAACTGCAAAGCTACCATAGAGCAGATCAGTCTGAGGGTCGAGCTATACACCATCTACCGTCAGCCCCCAACCCCTTTTAGGTAAAGCATACAACATACTAAAGTTTCTAATTAATTGGCCAAGACAGAGTCATATGTCTTGTGGTAGTATTGTTTTCCTGGGTGGTTCTCCATGTTCCGATTAACAAAGGTGATCTTGTTTAATGAAGGTATAACATAAGTAAAGCAAGATTAACATTGTTGTTAATTAGAACCACCATTGTCCCAAGTTGAGCAACTAAGCAAGGTCTACCCAACATTAAAATAAAACCCAGGTTGATCAAGGCATAGGGATAAACAAAGCTAGTCAAACCTTAAATAATAGGACCCATCTATTAATGCAAAGCGGTAAATAAATAAATAGTATAATTAAAATGCATTTCGTATAGGTTAAATGGGGATGCAGCAAGGACTTTCCTTCCACAAGTTCCGGAAACTGCTCAAAGTCTTCAAAGCCTTCTTCTTCACGAAATTCCCTGTTCTCTACACTCCACACATTCACATACAAGCATAGAATACAATAAAATAAGAAACAATACACCAATCATTGCAAACAGAAACATAAACAACACCAAACTAATATACTCATCAAAACGAACGCATGGATATAAAGAACGCTAAAAACGGAGCTAAAACGTGCATTATACGGCTAAAACAAGGTACAGGGGCTTAACGACGAGAAAACTGGGCTTAAAGGGGCCAAACTGCAAGAAACCGAGGGCCTAAACATAATTATACATAAAGCATAAGGGTTAAGCTATAAAAACTAAAGGCTAGACCTCGGGTGCTAAAAACAAGAAGCTCAGGGTTTAAAACGTAAAGAACAGGACCTATGTGTGAGGATCTTTACATGCGGAAGGGTACATCTGTAAACTAGAAAACCTAGGGATTTTACGCAAAACTACAGTGCGGCTCGGGGTTGACCGGTTTTGACCCGTCTGAATAGATCGAATGGTGGCGGTGTGTTGGCGTTCCTTAGCCTCACTACTAAGTTTGCACTCACGGCGACGGGCTAGAAATGCTTGTTGGCACTCTCTAGCGTCGCTACCGGGTTTATACCCCTAGTAATGGAGTTTGGAACGTCTTTGGTAAACACATCAGGTCAAGCGCACACGGATTACCGTTGTAGCACTTCACCGGTGGTATTCGGATTATCGTATTTATATTTTCCCAAGGAGGCACTACGGCAAAGGTGATCGGATAAGCGGTGGAGAGTGACAAGACTCAACAAAGAGCTATAGGGGGTAATAAAGATATTCGGGATAACTTGACACACACAAGGAGTATTCGATAAAGGGTTAGAGAGGACCTAGTGAGTGGAAGGACAACGACGAGAAAGGATCCTAACACAATCTATCTATTTTTGTCAACTCTAGGTAAAGAACTAAGACAAATGATAACCAAGGCAAACTAAACTCAACAAGCTCTTCTAGTGTTGGAGGGGCATGCAAAGCCGCGCTCTCGGACTGGGATGAGAAGGGAGAACGACGACGCGCTGAATCCTACCTGCCCGAACTAACATGGTGGACTCATCGAGCCCGTCGAGCTGTCACCTCCCTAGGGTACCACAACTATTACATTGAACGGGACACCAATCTAAGACTAAGGCAAGCTCTGAGCATAGCGCTCACAACGAACCAAAGAACCTTTCCCCGGATATCACGAAGGAAGGTCTCTCTCCGCTACTAAGCACAAATGTACTCGGTAGAAGATCAAGCGAAGAACGACCACAACACTATAGGGTTCAAGAGAGCTATACTAACCAAGATTAAACTAACTTTAGTCTAAACCAAGAATAAAGTTTCCAGAGCAAAGTGAAAGTTAAATGTAATTGAATCGAAAGGTAAGATAGAAAGATAACTTAAATTGTACTTGAGTCTAAACAAAAGAAAGGATACAAGAGTAATCGGACCCTGAAGAAGACTCCTTCGGAACCCCGAGACTAGCTCGACTCGACTCTAACTCCCAAACTACACTAATCCTACTCTAAGTGAACAATAGAGAGAAATGGAGATGTTCCTGTGTTGTGTGTCCATTCCAGCGAGTGGGAGGTGCCTTTATAGGCAAGGGAGGTCGGTGGAGCATGTGGGAGGAAAACCCAGTGCGGCCGGCTCTCAGGCACGGCGGCCCTAGATGTGCCGCCTCGCCTTGGACGCTCGATCACCGCTCCGGGCGGTTGTCGGCTCCTTGGGTCGGTTTCGCCGGGCACGCCAATTGATAGGTGCGGCCGACCCTCTAGGTGCGGCCGGCCCTACCCCATGCCGTGTGATGCACCGACCATGTTAGGGGACGCCTAGGATTGCCTCTGGATGACGGTTGTGGCGGTTGAGCGAGCGGATAAGTGGACCCATTGATCCAAGTGATCCCAGCCTCCACCATTTGATCAAATCGACGTTTATTCAGTGAATCACACTCGTCCAAGTTGTGCTCGAGGGAGTGGGTGTGCTCGGACCGTGGTCGTGCAGGTGGCCGACCACACTGCGGGCCGGCCGCCAGCAGTTGGACGGTGGTTCGGCCGTGCCTGGCACATGTGGTTCGGACATGCAAAGAGTTTGGGCCTAAATCTTGTTTAAGCTCTGTTTCTGCACTTAAAACTATGTTTAGTTTTATGTACTGTACAATTGGAGGAGACATCAAAATTTGTGGGTCATTTTCTTTTTTAAAAAGCACGTGCGTGATTTAATGCATGAAAGATTGATGAACGAACTAGACAAAACATCACCATGTACACTACCACACAACGTGCTTTTGCCGTACGCCACTACTCCTCGCCACGAGGTGAGGGGCGTGCAAAGCGGGGATGGGGGAGGAGGGGGATGGTGAGGCTGCTGAGGTCGAGGCGGGCGTGGAAACAGAGGAGGGGGAGGGAGAGGAGGGAGAGGAAAGAGATAGAGAGATAGAGAGAGAGGAGAGGAGGTGAGGTGGCGGTGTGGAGAGTGGTGGCCCGTGGTAGAAGCATGGGGAGAGGAGGAGGCGGGTGGGTGGGAGGGGATTATATAGGGTAGGGTTAGTGGCATATGGGCGGTGGTTTATTGGACCGACCGGCCCATTAGGCTTTGTCGTGAGCCCATGTTTCAGCCCACGACAAGCGTGAACCATCTAAATGTGTAGTGAAACATGTGCCGAGTGAGATAGATATCAAGATTAAGTGTTAAGAGATAAAATATAGCAAGCACAAGATGAAGAACCAAGTAGAAGTCAAGGATGAGATAAAAGCAAGATTAAGGTTTATTAAATATGAAAGAAAGCAAGCATGTAACAAAATGGGCTTCTAAGACATTATAATCCTTAAATTCGACCATTTCTAACTAGGTTAACATCCTGATTAACACGGCTCTGGTACCACTTTGTCACACCCAGTTTTAAAGGCAAAACCAGATGCATAAATTACATGTGCGCCAGGATCAAGTTACACACATGTAATGACTCGGTGAATACCAAAACAGTGCCACATGAATATAAAGTTATTACGACCGAAAGTCTCATAACGAACAAAATAGCGAGTATCTCAGATGAGTCGCCTCCACAGGCACTGATCAAGACACGTACACCTAGAACTCCCGGAAATCTCGGGTAGTCTTCATACCTCTCCTAGTCCAAGCGACATTCGAGTGTTGTAGTTGCAATAAATAAACAAGCGTGAGCATGCCAGTACTCGGCAAGTGGAAAACAATATATAACATGCAAGACCATTTGGTGGATGTCGATGGTGAGATCTGGACAGCCACGGGGTGTTAATCTCGTGGTTTAGTTGTTCAGGTGGAATCTAAGGCTAAGAACTCGAAGGTTGTACAAGAGCACACGGAACACGAGAACACGGCGAGTTTATATTGGTTCGGCCTCCGGAGAGTAAAACCCTACGTCCGATTGTTGGTGTAGATTGCTTGAGGATGTGTCGCCCGCCTACTTATATTGGCCACGGACAAGGTCGGTTCAGACTCTGTGTCGGTTACGACCAGAGACCTAAATTTAGGTGAATACATCTCTTGCCATTATCCGTCGATCCGCTTTGGTCGAAATCCACCGATGTCTTGTCTTGTACGCGTCAAGTCTTGAGGTCGTGTTGAATTAGGTCATCGAGGGAATCTTGGAAGGTCTTGAGGAGGTCGTGTGGGCTACCAACTAGGCCGGTTGGGCCCAGACAGTGTCGACGGGTCCTCCGGTAGGCCGGACCTACTTGTCGTGACGGCCGTGAGCAGTCGGTGGGGACCGGGGTACCCATGTCTCACAAGCCCCGAGCGTGGTGGCATGACCTTAGAAAGGTCATGACGTAGTCGTAGAGCTTTCGACAGGTCGAATAGCATGCACATCGGTCCAAAGATAAAGAACAAGTCGACCTTAGCGGTGACTGTTTGTAGTCTTGCTGAACGAAGAGAGGTCAGTGACGACCTATAGAAGCGCTTCCAATAAATCGAAACGACGATGAAAAATTCGAGGGCATCAAGGATGCACTCATAGAGTAGTATCCGAGCATCGTGATGGCGATGGCCGGTATGATGATCCAAAAAGAAAGAAGAGAAAGTAGGTCGAGTAACGACGTGATGAGAAAAGAGTTTCCCAGTCATGACGAAGAAAACAAGAGGCGTCGAAGACGCACTCAGAGTAGTCCCCGAGCATTAAAGGCAACAACATGGCTGGTTTGATGCTCAAGAAAGTGAAGAAAATTGAGTCATGGTCTTGATCAAACGAAGTGTAGACACCCGGATCTCCTAGCATAGCTGCAAGGAGTCCGGCAGGCCAACTCTCGAGGAGGCCTTACAGGCGTGCCGACCTCAAAGAGGCCTCAAATCAATTATGCCCAGTATCCGAGGATACCCAGCAAGGTCTTGAAAGGCGACTTGCGTGAAGAGGTCTTCAGAGTGGTTGAATCGGTCAATGATGAAGTCTGACGACATAATGTTGATCTTGAACGTATGGAGTGTAGAGGCACCCAGATATCTTGCATGGCTGCAAAGTGCAGCGAGAGCCACCCGAGGTATGCCGACCTCAAGAAGGTCTCAAGTCAAGCGCCCAAGCACTCGGAAGTACTTGGCGAGCCGTTAAGCGGCACCCACAGGAGGCCTTCATTCCCGACGTAAAACTCGGGTGTCCAGATCAGTGGCGGGGCTACAAGAGCACACCGACCTCGGAAGGTCACGCATCCAGGGCGCCCAACTAGGTTGGCAGAGCCGTAGACATACCGAGGTATTGCAAGACCTAAGTATTAAGGCACGCCGACCTCGTGGAGGTTGTTTTGGTGTCCAGACGACCAACATAGCTGCTAGCCATCCAAACAGAGCCATGGTACTAAGGTATGTGGCACACCGACCACGGGGCTCGACGAAAATTGTAAATCTCCATGATGCTTGTTCTCGTGCGCCCGGAAGGATCGCAGCAGAGGCACGCCTACCGGAAGATCTTCAATCGAACCTCGACCATTCCGCAGAAATGAAATATAGGTGATTGGAATAGGTCCGTTTACCGCGAGCCGTGGCAGTGCAGAGGCCGCAGAGCCTAGCGGGTGCAAATAAAAGACATCATCGTAGAAGAAGGTCGAGAGTCATCGTTGTCGTCATTATGCATAGATATAACGAGGCGCAGGCCCTCGACACATAGTCGGTAGGCTGAGGTCACAGGTCAGTGGTCGGAGATACTCTTACCACCCGAAACCGACAAACCGTCCCACGAATCGAGGGAATGTGAGCAGCCATGTGACTTCTACGGCGGGCTCGGGCATTATTGATGCACTAGCGACAAAAGACGTCCGCGAGACAGAAAATAAAGTCATCACCTTTAATCGTGCACATGTCTGCGGGCCCTCGGACCACGTGGCGGCGATGTCATAACTCAACCATCTACCCGAGGTCTCGGCGGCTATAAATAGCACCGTGAGACTTGAGGGGGCAAGCACCGAGCATTGGCCGAGCTATGAAGCCGCAGGTAGTTTTGAAGCCATGCCATGGGCATGTGTCCGCCCACCGATTGTAGGATGTCATGTTTGTAGAAGCTTGGAGCTAGAAGAACTCTTGCGAAATGTAGCCAACACCCCACTCTTTGTACCGTGCCTCTGCGTGGTACTGTGAGAGTTTGAGGTGATGTTGTAGAGGCCCGAGGTGAAGCCGGGCGTCCGGTGGGCATCGGTGCTCGCCGTGGTCGAGTCCCGCGCCAAGAGCAAGCTCGTGTTCCGCATTCCAATAGTCGGGGCCGAATGTGCCTGCTGCGTGTGACGTCCGGCGCAATTGCCTCCTGCAAGGCCACCATCGAGGTCCCGAGGCTAGAAGAATTCTTGACGCGTGCTCTGCGTGTCGAGTACGCTTCAAGGATTGCTCTAGGTAGATCTCGCCTTCGATTTCTTGTTGACGACGTGCGGCTCGCAGCGTTGGCGTTCTCGCGCCCACGCGTTGTTCATCTATTTCTCCATCCCGAGGGGGTACATCCGCAGAGACAACCAAGACCTCGCGATCCGGGTCTCGAACACTTCTCCCGGATAGTTCGGGAGATGGTCGCGGCGGGCGATCCGGAACGCTGTAGGCGATCTGGGACGGCTTCCTGCTGATCCGGGCGGTGATGGGTCATGTAAGAGGTCGTCAAGTTTTGAGGATAATGCATCGCGAGCCGTGGTGTTTGGGATTCTCGGATAGGGTAGGTTCACGAGGTGACTCGTGGTTTCCACGATCCGATGTCTTGGGTCCGCATTCGATCCGGATCTTATGCGCTTCATGTAGCGGATGTCAGGTGAGTCTGCTGCCCGCAAGCCAAGAGGCATGGCCGATGATGATGAGGTCCCGCGAGGGCGCTTGACGCGTCGCAGATTTTGATCGTGCGAGAGCATGCCTTCAACATTTATCGATCCCCGCGATCAGGTCGCTAGGAGTGGGTGGGATTCCATCAATAGATCCGCTGCAACTGCTGGTCGGAGGTGACCGGTTTCGGCGACGCAGGCGCGGCCGGAGCGGGTTTCACGGTGTATGGAGCCGGGCAGATGTACGGATTGGCGAGATGTCCGCCATGCTCTCGGAAGATACGTTGGTCGAAGCCATCGAGTTGCACGAAGAACCTGATTCCCCCTCGCGCACCAGCCGTAAGTTGGTGAGATGTGAACAGACCCACGGGGTGTTAATCCACTGTGGTTTAGTTGTTCTGGGTGGAATCTAAGGCTAAGAACTCGAAGGTTGTACAAGAGCACACGAACACGAAGAACACGGCGAGTTTATACTAGTTCGGGCCTCGGAGAGTAAAACCTTACGTCCGATTGTTGGTGTAGATTGCTTGAGGATTGCCTATTGGTACAAAGGGTCGCCTCGCCCGCCTTATATTGGCCGTGGACAAGGTCGGTTCAGGACTCGGTCGGTTACGACCGTGGAGACCTAAATCTAGGTGAATACATCTCTTGCCATTATCCGTCGATCCTTTGGTGAAATCCACCGATGTCTTGTCTTGTACGTCAAGTCTTGAGGTCGTGTTGAATTAGGTCGGGGAATCTTAGGAAGGTCTTGAGGAGGTCGTGTGGGCTACCAACTAGGTCGGTTGGGCCTTGACAAGTCGGCGGAGTCTCTGGTAGGCGGACCTACTTGTCGAGGATGGCCGTGAGCACAGTCGGTGGGGACCCAGGGGTACCCATGTCTCATAGTGGATGGTTGATAGGTTCATGCAAATTAGCATTTTAGTTGGTCAAGTTTTATTAGACATAATTACTAGAAAGTATAAGTTTGTACCAACCGCATTTAATATAACAGAGCATGAACATAAATAAAGATAAAAGCATCAATTTAGTATCAAATTTCATAATTTATTCATGTGAGGGTCTAGGCCGCTCTTGACCATGAGCACGGCTAACTGATTAGTTTTTAAACACTCTGCAGAGGTTGTACAACTTTACCCACAAGTCGCGTAAAGCTCAAGAACTTTTGAACATAGAGCATAAAGGTAACCATGTTGATTATTTCCATCGAGTTGAGCATACTCAACACATCTACCATCAAGATTAATTTAGCAACCTGGTTACAAGGCAACGGTAAAAGAACACTAGTCATCGTCCTTAATAGGAACCCATAAAATTAATGCAAGCAATGAAGTAAATACAGTGAATTAAATGCATGTTATATGGGATTAAATAGGTATGCATCAAGGGGGACTTGCCTTCAACAAGACTCTACTACTGCTCAAACTCTTGGACTTCTTGCTCTTCGAATCCTCCAAACGTCTCGCTCTATGCACCACATCAAGCACATACAAGCATACAACAAAAGAAAATAAGAAACAATCACCAAATAGTAACAACAGAATAGAACAAAGGTGAAAAACAATTCTACACTATGAGGCGATCGTTTGGACGCCAAAAACATTGAAATGAATCTAAAATGATGAAACTATGCATTAAACAAGCTATAGGGGTCTATCTGCGAAAAACTAAGCTTCGGGCTTAATCGAAGAAAAGGACTAAATTGTAATAAACTTCATAAAGCTGGTGGACTTATTTATAAAACCAAAGTACTTAAGGGCTTTTCAAAGAAACGATGATGGCTTGACCGTGTGTTGGATAGTATTGACCTCGGTTAGATCGATCCGGACCGTTGGATATAGATCGGAGGCTAGCTCACCGGGCTACCGACGCAAGGCGGCGGCATGGCGACGGGCGAAAGCGCCCGACGGTGTCGAGTTCACGGCCAAGATCGAACCGATCTACGGTACCCGATTTGGCACACGGATTGCACAAGAGTGTAAAGCGTGACATGACGAAGCGATCTAGGGTGGCGCGGTCATCAGAGTCACGGAGATGACGCCGGGCTCGGTGAGGTGAAAGCGGTGGCGCAACTCGCGAGTGCTCCGGGGCGATGCGAGCACGGGACGTGAACAAGTGGCACCGTGGCTTCCTCACCTCCACGCCGAAGCTCCGGGTGTTCTCCTCGGCGGGAGGCGGCGAGGAAGATCGACGCGCGGCACGCTAGGGTTTGGAGTGGGCGCACAGGGGCTCGGGGCGGTTTGGGTTTCTGGGGTGCGACACTGGGTGGCGGCGGCCGCTTTATAGGTCGGGGCCAAGTCTTGGCGTGCGGGCCAAGCCGACGCGGAGGCGGGCGCGGGGCGTGCGCGGTCGGGACTCGAATTCAAGTCTGGCTTGGGGACGGTGTAAGGTGGTGATGATGAGGCGTCCGCCGCCGCTGGTGCGGAAATGCGGGTTGTGTTAGGTCAGGGCCGAACCGGGTTGGAAAACGCTAGCGATGGGAAAGACCAGAGCAGACCGGACTGCAGCTTGGGTGAGAAACGCGTGGCGGCGGAAAGTAGGAGTCCGAGAAGCGGCACGGACTTAGGTCCTGGGCTTCACGCTGGGCTGCATAGGTGAAAGGAAGGGGAGATAGAAGAAAAGGTTTACGTATTTTGAAAGGAAATGAAACAATTGAATTCAATTTCAAAATTGAATTCAAACAAACAAAAAAATGCACCAGCATGAAAGCAACAATAAACTCCTATAGTTTATTCATTTAATTTCAAAAATATTTAAATGCCTAAGAGAAATTCAAGACATGTAGCAAACATGGCCTCATATGCATTAGTTCGAGTTTGATTTTGGTGATTCATGACAACATGATCAATGGGACTAACCATATTGTTTAGCATGTCTTTGTAGAGATTTCTAGGTTCCAAGGATGCAAAAATACCACATGCCAAAATGAGAAGATGCTAACGAGCGTTGTGGCGAGGACTCCTTGACACCGAGATGATCCGACGCAGATCGGTGTATAGCGTCATAGCATTGTGTCAATAGAGCTGCAGCGGCTAAGTGGCGTGGAGGGCACCGGATGAACCGACACCTAGGAAAAGCATAGCATCGGTTCATCTGACGCTACCTTTTTCAGTGGCCGTTAGCCAACGGCTCTTTGGTTGGCTTGGGCTATTTATACGCCCTCCACTCACCCATTTGAGATGGTTGGATTGTGTGGAAGTGCAGGAGAGTGCAAGACACCTAAAGATCATATCCAATCCATCCAAGTGCTAAATTGCTCATCCATAGACTTGCACATTCTATGTGTATGTTCTTAGTGTTAGGCTTAGCTAAGAGCTGAGTGAGTGCAAGGTTGTACCAACCTTGTGAGGTGATTCTTCAGTGAATCAATTTGTACAAGGTCTTGTGGAAGCCTTGGGGCCTAAGTGGCTCACCGGCAATCGTCTTCGACCCTCCGGCTTGGTGTGGAGTGGCGAGGACACTTTGTGCGGGGGACGTGGAGAACCCCTTCCTAAGTGGAGAAGCTCCTTAGTGGAGGCGGCATCAAGGTGACCAAGGGAGCTTGGCGAGTGCCTAAGTGGCGAGCCTTTGTGGCGAGTCAAGTGGTGCTCTTGGGAGAGACTTGGTGACCGGGAAGCAATACTCTTGTGTGAGTGCTTCAACAACGTGGACTAGGGTGGCTTAATGCCTACCGATATCACGGGATAAATCACATGTCAAGAGTTTGCTTCCTCTCATCCCTCTTTACGTTTCCGCATTACTCTCTTGCAATCCTTACTTGCCTTTACTTTCCTAGAGTAGTATCATACTAGGATTGGTTATAGGTTGCAAAACTTGTTTTGGGATGGGAGTTTCACACTAGAACAACCATAGTTGCACATCTAGATAGTATGTTCTAGTTTTACTTGATGCAAAAGTAGTGAAGCCATAGGTTAAGGTTTTTAAGTTGCCTAATTCACCCCCTCCCCCTCTTAGGCTACGAGCATATGATTCCTTACAAGACAACCTTATGTTCCTTAAGCATAGGAAATTGTTTCTAGCAAAATTTTATAAAATGGCAAAAGTTGAAAATTAGGGTGTTACAAATTCAAATTCTAACTTGAATGACAATTTTGCTACAAATCTAATCACCTCGTTCTTAGCTTCATGAAACTTCTTGGTAGAAGTTTTTGTTTGCAATGTGTTTTGATCGATTAGATCCCTCAATCAGTCGTGGCCATTTATATTTATAGGGTGGGGAGGTCTTGCCCTGCAAAGACATCCTTTTACAAGTTTAAATCTACTAGGACTTGTTGATTTAACTCGGATCGGGACATCTGTCGGCCGGTTAGGTGCACCGGTATGAGTCAACCTGACATGCAGAGCTTCCGAAGGCATATCTCCTCATCCGAACTCCGAATTGGATGTTCTACATATGAATCTTGATATATACTCAACGAGACATATCCAATGGTGAAGTACATCTTCCATGATTAATATTTTCACCAATAAATTGCTAATACAGACAATTTAATTTGATGTTTTCCTCCACATTGATGTCAGTAAAGAATGTATATATATTGATGACCCATCGGTTGTTACTATCAAAATTCGGCATATCTAATATTGGAGGGAGGGAATGAGGCAGAGAGATGGATCGGAGGAGAGAGAGAGAGAGAGAGATTTGGTGCGCAACATGCATGCAGATTGTTGTTTTGTTTTTCATAGGGCTAGGAGTTGTCTGGAACAAAATGAGAGCATTAATCTTCGCATCTTCAGCTACGGTGCTCTCACAACATGCAATGATTGACTCACTATCCTGGTTGTCTTATTCTCCATCGAGTCTGTAAATAAGCTTACAAGCACTGTACTATTGTCCTAGTTTTTATTAAATCAAGTGTCGTGTTTTTGTCGATGCAACGTAGATTCGATGTAAAGGTAATGTAATTCAATTAGCATTTTTTCTTAAACAGATTATATAGCTAATAATGTTTTCTTTAATTTATTTATGTTGAATGGAGATTCAGAGTAGTAGTTTGTATAAAACTGAAACGTTGATATATTGTTTACTGATATCTATTATATTTCAGAATAATATTGTGGCTATGAGAGAGAGAGAAACAGGGATGTTATGCGCCAGAATTAGCTACATCTATTCAAGAAACAGACGCAGCATATAATGTTTGCTTTGCACACATGCACAAAGGCACACATGCAGAACAATTACCCGTTTTTGGATATGCTGAATCGTATTCAGTTGTTCCGTCTCATTACACTCGGAGACATACAATGGAAGTAGTTCTCAGTAGATAAGACTGCCAATATCGAGCCGGGCAGCATGTGCTTGCTAGATATCGTTAAGGAGCATAGTGTGGTGAGCCAAAATACTTCATGGGGCATTGTGCAAACATTATCACCATATCTGGTGAGCAAATTTGAGTTACTGTTTGGTCACAGTCCAATAGAACAGTCAGGATCGCTCAATAGATCCATGGTTTGTGGCGGACATGGAGAAGTCGCTCTAGGACCCAAAGATACTAAGACGATTAACTTTATCTGTACATAACAAATGCGTGGCCATGTGGGTTCTGTAAACAAGATGCATATTAGAAAAAATTTGGAATGGAAAGTTAGCTATAATAAATGCTTTGGACATCTAAATCGCAAAATTACTTGTGCAATGATGAACTTGCCTATAAAAGGACTCCATAGAGAATAAGTTATGTTAAAACTAAGGAAATCAATTGAACGAGGAAGTACGTGCGGTAAGGTAACAATCTGGCCCACAATGGAATGGAAGTTGGAGGTGTGAGGAATCATGTTCTTCCTAGTGTTTGAGGTCGCTGATGTGTACCTCAGCATTCTGCCAAGGCTTCGCCGGGTCAAGGTCGATCAATGTATAATACCTTCCAATTAATCCTAGGTTTGACAGTGGACGGTATGTGTTAGAATTCACAGGATCACTACTAGTAGATCTAGACAGAGTGTTCTCTTTGTATAGGTGTAAGACATGGTACTGATATCTTGAGCGAGAGAAAACAAAGCGGATGAGAGAAGGAGAGACACTGACCGGGTTAGGGAAGTAGAGGAGGATACTCGTGGTGAAGATGAAGACCGTCGGTGCGGTGCGGTGTAGTGACGACCGATGTTGGAGCGCGATGTGACGGTGGTGGGCTTCCCATCGCTTCAGCGCCTCCTTCTTGATTGGACTAGGGTGAGGACGGTGGGAAAATTAGCGAGAGTGAACCTCCTGACTTGTGCCATGGCCCCACCTTCCATTTATGGCGCTGCGACAAGGGCCCATCGACCATCTATTTGGGCTGGGCGTCTCCTATCGGGGAGCGGTCAGGCCGGTTGGCCTTTGGGCCAACCAGTAGAGATCAAACTAACATTTCCCCTTGATCTCATCTTACGTCTCTTGAACTTCAGCTCTGCGCTTGGTACCCACTTCATCAGAAATAAGTATACCGAGCATGGGTCATCATGATAGTAATGACCATCGATTAACCAGCCATAATACATTTACCTATTTTGACTGGATCATGTTCTAGGTCCTTAGTAATCCGAAATCATAGGTTCTACCATAGACCCATCTCATTGTGTTTTCTCTCAACACACTAGGCGGTAAACCTTTGGTAGCGGATCCACAAGTACTTGCTCAATACTTATATGCTCAATGTCATTAAAATGATTATGGATTTTCTCCTTTGCTTGGCTTGACCAGATTCACAAACAGAACCGGTCCGGTTTAACAAGGCGAAAAACCCGGACTAGTTAACCGGTGTTTCGAGCGATTAACCGAAAGGACCGGTTTTGACTAGGTTTTAATTTCGATTAGGAGCGGTTAACGGTCAATTTTGCTACGGACGACCGGTTTTATGACAACCATGGTTAACCGGTTTGGTAGCAATGGTTTTTAAAACCCTGGGCTTGACTGGCTTCCTTGGGCAAAATATTGCTACAACACCAGTTTTCACTCAGCCCTTCGCACAACTTTGTTCCAAGTAGTTTACAGGTGAGACCCTCGTCCACTCAAGCACTCGAGTCGACAGCGTCTTGCCGATACCAGTGAGACACCATCTTTGTTCGAGTTTGATTTTGGTGATTCATGGCAACATGATCCATGGGACTAACCATTGTGGTTGAGCATGTCTTTGTAGGCATTGTAGGCCCCATGGATGGAACCACAATCAAAGCTAACATACCACCAATTATTATAGCAAAAGTCTAGAGTTAGTATATATTTTGAGGCTCTAAGCCATGGTAAGTTGGCTCTAAGTAATGGCAAGTTGAAGACAAAGCAAAGCAGCCAAAATGACACCGTCAGATGAAATCGACGGTACCTTGGAAGCAGCATCTATGCAAGCATCAGATGAAGTTGTCTACCGCGGAAGGACTCAAGTCAAGTTGGACCGTTGGATCAATCGACGACCCTAATTCTGGTTGCATCAGATGAATACCGCGAGCGAAGAAACTGTAAAGAAGATCGCCGATGAACTAATGGTGCATTTGATGATATCATGGGTGGATCCATTAATTTTCTTGCCAAGGCAGAGAGGTTTTGGAGCCTCGCCGAAGAGTGGATGAGCAGATGGACCGTTGGTGATGCGCTAGTTGAATTGTGTCAGCAAATTTGCAATGGCTATATGACGTGGAAGGCCTTTGGATGAACCGACACCTATGTGTTGGAGCATCGGTTCATCGACTATGTGTTTTCAGTAGCTTTTAGCCAACGACAAGTTTGTTACCTTGGGCTATTTATATGCCTTCCACCTCAGTGATTCTCGAGTGGATCAAGCTATACAAGGTGCGCCAGAAGCCTTGGGACAAGAGTGGCTCTCCGACAAAGTCTTCGACCCTCCAGCCTTGGTATGGAGCGTTGAGCATGCTTTGTGCGGGGACGTGGAGATCCTTCCTTGGTGGAGAAGATCCTTAGTGGAGGCAGCATCAAGGTGACTAAGGGAGCTTGATGAGTGCCTTCGTGGTGAGCCTTTGTGGCAAGTCAAGTGGTGCTCTTGGAAAGACTTGGTGACCGGGAAGCAACACTTTTGTGTGGAGTGCTTTAACAACGTGATGGCTTAGTGCCTACCGATACCATTCGATAAATCGTGTGTCAAGAGTTCGCTTCCTCTCATCCCTTTTACATTTCGCATTTCAAACTTGCAATCTTTGCTTGTCTTTACTTTCATAGAGTAACATCTTGATAGGATTGACTATAGTTGCAAAACTCTTTGAGATGTGTGTTTCACACTGGTACAATCGCAATTGCACATCTAGATAGTTTGTTCTTGTTTATGTTTTGAGCAAATAGTGATAACCCTAGGCTTAAGGTTTTAAGTGTGCCTAATTCACCCCTCCACCTCTTAGGCTATGAGAATCGATTCCTGACTCATTCCTCAACTACGTCCATGACCATTTGTTACTCCAAGCTCAACAATATGCCAAGAAATTAATATTGTGATGCAAATCACAGCCACAGGAGTTCTCGTGGGATTTTGGGTTTGGTTGCATCTGCTCAATCGTCTGTTCAGACATTGGTTCGAAACACGTGGGAAGCTAGGTCCGAAATATGGTGATCCATTCCAAGTCAACGATCGGAGATCTAGCATATCGTCTCCAACTCCATTCCATGATGCTTTCCATGTTGGAGTTCGCACATGATGCTTTCCATGTTGGAGTTCACAAACCATTCCATGACAACCAACCAGCAGCAATGCCAACTCTGCCCCACTTCAACATGGCAGTCTTCTTCAAGCTCCGGAACGGGCCTTGCAGTCCCAACTATACCGTGGCAAGCGGTACGTTCTCATGAAATGGTCCAGTATACCATCAGCAGAAGTCGCTTGGGAGCACGTGAGCGATTTTGCGATGCCTTTCGAGTTCCAGCTCAAGGATGAGTTGTTTCTGGGGAGAGAGAGATATTATGGTTGGGCGCATACGTGAGCGAAGACACCATGGGTACGAACAAACCGGGAGCGTCATGCACGCGTCGTAGTAGTTCTAGTTTTATTTGAATGTATTTGAATTTTTGTTGCAGTTAGTTGTAAGATACTCTATATCTATCACTAGGCCAGAAACGATTTGTCCTGGCACAAGTAAATTAGCGTCGGGTGTAACCGGCAACCGCTAGCATAAGGTAGGGCGCCCGCGAAACCGCCAAAGACATTGAAGGATCGGTCGGCGGGCGACAAGCCACCCGCCAAAGACAATGGTGCCATTTATGCTGTGGGCGCAGTGTCGACCGACATAGAAGGATTAGTGGGGCGGTCCCACATAAGCCACCCGCCAGACAATGGTCCCATTTCTCCGGTGGGTGGCTTATATCGACCGCCAGCAGGATCTTTACCATCGGCGGCTTTCATATGCACCCGCCAACACAGTGAAGTGAAAATAGCTTGAAATTGATACATCACCAATATTTCAACATGGACAGCACTAACAAGTCAAATTCAAACTGAAATATCAACACAAACAGACACCTTAGAAAGGTTTATTTCACACAAACAACATGCATGATCACAAATGTTTCAAAGCACACCAACACAAATTAAAGTACACTACAATAGGGGCCTCACTCACAAGTCAACTACAACTTGCCTCACTCAGTTCTTAGACAGTCCGCCAGTGAGATAACTACCAAGCACTACACCTATTATCAAGATCACAAAAGCGAGGATGGTGCCTGCATGCATAATCCTTTATTTTTCTTGGGCTTCTTCCGATAGCCATTCTTCGCCATAAGTTCATTAAGTTGCCCTCTATGTTACGCAAGTTCGTGCCTCACTTCATTATTCGATATCTTCAAATCACTAAACCCCACCTTCATATCGAAATGACACACTTTAGCTGATTCAATTGATCCATAATTTGAGGGTTGCACTACCGTGGATACACAACACTAGATGGTTGTGTTTGGGTGCCGCTTGTGGCGGTGCAGCAATGACAACTTCTTGAACATCGATAGTTTGGCGGCACCAAATGAGGGTGATTTGTTCTCAAATGGTGGAGGTATTGATTTTCCCAATAAACTTCCTGACATGAATTAGAGTCCTCCTACAAGAATAAACAACAAATGCAACTATGTTATTAGGGCGTAACAAATGCAACATAGTTGATAAAAGGCGATAACAAATGCAACATAGTTGATAAATATCCATATATGGCAAGATTGATTTCGGTTTAACATCATCTACAAGAACAATAAACAAATGTGCCTTCCATCAATAAATTGGATAATTCTATAGACATAAAATTAACGAGAATCACTAAAATTATATCAATCGAATCACTAATATTATATCAACCGAATCACTAATAATCAACAAATCCTACTAATATTATATCAACCGAATCACTAATAATCAACAAATCCTACTTATAATCTACAAATCCTACTAATATTATATCAATAGAATCACTAATAATCAACAAATCCTACTAATAATCTACAAATCCTACTAATATTATATCAACTAATAATCAACTAATAATCACTAATATTATATCAACCGAATCAAGATTAATCAAATGAATTAGGGCGGAGATGAAAATCAAACCGCGTGGTTGTTCGGGCACTTGTAGATGATGTTATTTGCCTTGGTCTTGAACCAAACAAACCGGATCCGGCAAGACTTGTAGTCCAGCAGGGGAGAGGCATAATTAGCTGCTAAGGTTCGACGGAGCTGCCGCCATGCGGCGGTGATGCTGCTCGGCGTCGGTCGAGGAACCGGAGGTAGAAGATTGGGTCGACCTTGCCTTGAGCTCCTCCGCCGCAGCCGGCTGCGGCCGCGGCGGCACGGGTGCTGGCGCGTGAGTTGGCGGGCCGAGGCGGCGGCTTGCAAAGGCGCGGGTGAAGCCCACGAGCGGTGGTGGTGGGACACGGGCGGCGCGGGCGAAGCTCACAAGCGACGGTGGCGGGGCAGGGGTGGTTGCGGCTGCGGAGGTGCTCGCGGCTGCTTGCGGCGGCGGCTAGGGTTGGGAGCGAAGCAAGAGTGTGTGAGTGAGTGTTGAGTCAAACGGTTCCGACCGGTCTTATTCGGACCAGTGTGCTGGCGGGTGGCTTAAGAGTCCGCCAGGAGAGAGATTAGTGCTGGCGGGTGGCTTAAGTCGACCGCCAGCATAAATGTACACAGTGCTGGCGGTCAACATAAGGCACCGCCAGCACAGAGATTATCGTTTGTTTATGCCACCACAAGACTGTGGCTGCTATAAATTTAGGACAGCCCCTTCTTCCCAAAGAACCTTCCAATGGCGCTTTTGCGAGAGGAGCTCGGGAAAAGCTCCAAAAACACCAAATCTAGGGGGAAGGTTTTGCTCTTGATTTTCTTGGAGGAGGTGGCTATATAAGGTGAGTTTGTGCTATTTTAACCTTAGTTTTCTCCTTTTATTCATGATTTGTATGTAGATAGAGATCTAGATCTAGACCTAGGGTTAGCTAGGAGAGAGAGGGGAGTGAAGAGAGATATTGAATTAGAGATTTATTTTTTAAATAGCTTTAGATTTAAATTATTAGTTTGTCAATGCAAAATATTTAAATGTTCATAATATAATTATTGCAATTATAGAAGCAAGTTTACATATTAAATTATTTAAATTATTAGTTTGTCATTTAAATTATTAGCTTCATAAATTAAAATTATAGAATTTAGTTTTGTTTCCGTTTTTACATAGTAAATGAAGCAAGTTACAATTGAGTTTGAAATTGTAGAATTCAGTTTTGATTATACGTGAGTTTATAATAGAATTATCTTTATAGGTTGTTTAAGATGGAACATAGAGCATGGATGTATGGCATACGGAGAAATTGATCTACATTCTTGACAGTTAACAAACTTTCTTGAGGTTGCGAGAACATGCCCAAATTTCTAGGACAAAGCAAATACGTTGTCCATGTTGTGATTGTTGCAACAAACTTGTGTGGGAAGATATTAATGCCATCAAGATGCATTTGATAAAGCGGTTTTGTGAAAGGATACAAAACTTGGTCCCACCATGGTGAAGTAGAAAGTACTTTCAACAATGCGACATCGCACTGGTATGATGAAGTGGGTGATGAAGATGCAGATGAAAATGATCATGTCATGATGGATGATGCTTTTGGTCTGCGAAGATCAAAATGATGATCAAACAGATGCACCACAGTGTGGACGAGGAATGTGATGTTGATATGGAAGAAATGTTGCGCCACATTGAACCGGAGGTGTTGCTAGGAGTGCTAAAGGGTTAGAAAATTTTGAGACACTAAAAAGGCAGCAAAGGACCGTATGTATGAGGGTTGTGGGAAGGAGTGGACCGTGTTGCGTTTCATGCTCCATCTTCGATTGTGAAGGCAAAATTGGATGGTGGACAATAGTTTTAACGAACTCCTTACTTTGTTGGCCAATCTACTCCAAGCCTAACTTGGTCCCAAGAAACACATATGAAGCAAAGAAGATTATCAACCCATTGAAGATGCGAGTGCAAAGAATACACGCGTGTAGGAACCATTGCATATTGTACCGGTGACTATGCGTAACGGAGAAGTGTCCAAATTATGGCGATGCTAGTCGTGACAAAAGTAATGCCGATTTTGCTGTGGAACGGGTCATTGCATCTAAAGGCGAAGAGGAAGGTGGGTGGAAAGAAAAGTGCATTTTCTCAAGTTGAGGAGGAGTATAGTATTGGTACTGACACTGCTAGTCAACGTAAAGTCCCTGCATTGGTGATGTGGTACTTGCGGTGGAGGATCGTCTAAAGTGATTGTTCTCGAACCCAAAGACCGCGAACTAATGACTTGGCACGCAGATCGCCCAGAGAAGTCTGATGGGAAGCTTCGACATCCTTCTGATGCTCGGCAGTGGAGGACCTTTGATTCCAAGCACAAAGAGTTTAGAGAAGAAAAAAGAAATATAAGGTTCGCGTTAAGTACAGATGGCATGAATCCATTTGGTGAAAGAAGCAGCACGCACAGCACATGGCCAGTGTTGATGACCATATACAACCTTCCCGGCTATGTCACAAGAGAAAGTTCCTTTGCTTACCATTCTAATCCAAGGACCGAAGCAACCTGGTATCGATATAGATGTCTTCCTGGAGCCATTGATGGAAGAAATGGAGAAGTTTTGGAAACATGGGGTTGAGATGTGGGATGAGTAAGGAGACATTCACACTTAAGGCAATTATCTTTGTTACCATTAATGATTACCCTACCCTATTTTCTTTGTCTGGTCAGAAAAAAGGAAAAACAGGTTGTGTAGTTTGTTTGAATGGTACAATATTTGTGTACGAAAGGATCTCAAGAAGGCAGTGTATATGGGGCACTGGCTAATAAGGACTCACAAGTCCGTAAGATGGCACTCTTTTGATGGAAAGATTGAGAAAGACTCTTTGCCCCACAACCGCCACCGGTAGAACCGTATTTGAAATGTGCCAGAAGGTCAAGTTCAAACTTGGTAAGAAGTCAAAAGGTGATGTTGATGATAATTCAAAAAGGGGAAGGAAGGAGGCTGAAACTACAGAAAACATTGACGTGCCTTTCAAGAAGATGTCTATATTTTTTAAGTACTTGCCATACTGGGAAGATTTGGCGGCGCCATGCCATCAATGGGATGCATCTTCTAAGAATGTGTTTGAAAGCACAATGGGAATCTTAGGCTTAACAGAAAGGTAAAGGACGATCAAGTCGCAGAAGGATCTTGTTGACCTAAAAATTAGGCAAGAACTCCACCCACAACCATGTCCTAATGGTAAGCAGTACCTTCCACCTGCTAGCTACAACTTAACACAACATGAGAGGTTGGCTATCTGCAAATGCTTGCGTGGGCTGAAAGTGCCAACCGGATTCTCATCCAACATCCGATCATTGGTCTCGTTGAAGGACATGACGCTTACTGGTTGTAACTCTCATGATTGTCATGTGATGATTACTGTTTTTCTCGCGATTGCGATCCGAGCTGTCAAACCAGTATTCCTTAAGATGGTCATCACAAGGATGTGCTACTTTTTCAACGTCATTTCGCAGAAAGTGGTAGATTGTGTAGAGTTGGCAAGGCTTGATTTGTTTATGTCGAAACTCAAGCCCAGCTCGAGATGTGCTTCCCTCCTTCATTTTTTGATATCATGGAACATCTAATGATCCACATGGTCGAGCAAATTACTGAACTAGGACCTATGTACTTTCATCAGATGTGGACGTACGAACGGTTCATGTCGATTCTCAATGGATACATGAGAAACAAGGCATTTCCAGAGGGAAGCATGATCGAGAGCTACCATACAGAAGAGAGTGTTGATTGTTGCATAGACTACATAAAAGATAAGAAGCGATCGGTTTACGAGAATCTCAACACGGTGATTATCGGGGAAAGGACCATTGGAAGGAAAGATTCATTGTGAGGACAACCAACAAGCTGGAGAAAGCACATGCTAGTGTTCTACAACAACTTGCAATAGTGGAGCCATTTATCGTGCAACACGAAAATGAGATTCGTGAAGAAAATGATAGTCGACCGAGGATTGGGTCATCAAAGAGCAAAAGCGTCGTTTCCCATCATGGTTAAAGGAACATAGGCATCTATTTCAAGGAAATTCCATAGATGACACAACGTTGACCAGTTGGTGGCTGGTCCATCAAGCAATGTGACCTCATGGCAAGCATACAAAATTAATGGGTACACCTACTATACGAAGGCAAAGACAACAAGAGTGTCGTATCAAAATAGTGGTGTTACATAGATGCGATTGATAAATCCGGAAACAACATCACTTACTACGGGTTCATAGAGGAAATATGGGAACTTGACTATGGAGAGAATATCGGTTCCCGTGTTTCGGTGCCAATGGGTCAAACACCGAATGGCGCCACGGATGACAATTATGGGTTGACACTTGTAGACCTTGCCAATGTAGGTTACAAAGATGATCCATGGGAACTCGTAGCGTGTTGCACAAGTTTTCTACATAGCTGATCCTATGAATGTGAAGAAGCACATTGTGTCTCCGAAAAACAAAGAATTCTAGGAGTAGAAGGTGTAATTGATGTTGAGGATTACAATCGGTTTGAGGAACTAGTCTTGTTCAAAGATCATGAGAAAAGAATAAAAAAATTGAAGCCAAGATTCCTAAATCGGAGAAGCCATGGTTACGCATGCATGTGAAGGAGAATTGTTAAAGGATAAACTTGCACTTCTTATTAGTCGGGCTTGATGTATCACTTGTAAGACTTTATATAATTAGTGTTGTTGTAAGACTTTCAATCAATTTAGGAGAGTTTTGGATGTTTCGATGAAATGAGACTCTCCTCCTATACTTAAATTCAAATATTTTATGATATACTTTGGGAAGTTTCAATGAAATTTGAACAATTTAAGCCATGGTTTCAAATTTTGCAAATTATGGAAAAACACTATGCTGGCAGGCGTCTTAAGAGACCGCCAGTGGTGAGACTCACCGCTGGCGGTTATCATAAGTCAACCGCCACGATTGGTTTGCCAAAATCAAAAATTTGAAATCCGGCCTAAAATGTTCAAAATTCAGTGAAACTTCCAAAATTCTCCGAAAATATATTAATTTAAGTATAGGAGGTGTTTTGTCATAAGAAAAGGTTTGCATTTGAAAAGGTTAGTTCAAATGAGACTCTAGGGTCAAACAACCTATAACTCATTAGGTGTAGGACCCTAGATTCCCATTTGAACTAACCTTTTCTAACTAGGACTTCTTTTACAAGAGACACACCTCCTATACTTAAATTCAAATATTTTAAGATACTTTGGGAAGTCTCAATGAAATTTGAACAATTTAAGCCATGGTTTCAAATTTTTCAAATTATGGAAAAACACTATGCTGGCGGGTGTCTTAAGTGCCCGCCAGCGGTGAGACTCACCGCTGGCGGTTATTATAAGTCAACCGCCAGCACAGTGGTTTGCCAAAATCAGCAAATTTGAAATCCTGGCCTAAAAATGTTCAAAATTCAGTGAAACTTCCAAAATTCTCCGAAAATATATTAATTTAAGTATAGGAGGTGTATTCTCCTAGTTAAATGTTCCTATTTGAAAAGTTTAGTTCAAATTCGAAACCACAGTCTTTGGTGGCGCATGATAACCGCCAATGATTCTCACCATCTGGCGGGTGCTTAAGTCGCCTCGCTAATGTTCACCGCTGGCGGTTGTGTAATGTGGCCAGATGTTGCTTCCCTTTATATAAAGCAGCCGCGCTCTGAAAATTTTCTAAGTCTCGGCGCGAAACGAAACGACGCCGTCAGGCTGCCAAAATTTCCCACCGAGCGCCGCCGCCGTCCTCCCCGAGCGCCGCCGCCCCTCCGACCACCCCGCCGTCCTCCAGGAGTACCCCGCCGACCTCCACGAGCGCCCCGCCGTCGTCTGCGAGGGCCCCACTCCTTCTCCCCGTGGACCGCGCCGTCTTCCGCTAGGGCCGCCCCTTCTCCCGTGGACCGCCGTGCCGTCGCGGCGCCTCACCGACCTCCTCCGAAGCCGCCACCCCTCTTCCCCTAGCAGGATGACGTCTTCCTCCCCGGGCCGCTTCAACCGCCGGCCACGCCGCCGGACAGCCTGCGCCGACAACTCACGCCGCCGAGCGCTCGCCGCCGCTGCCACCGACGCCTCATCTCCTCCCCTCGCTCCTCGCACGCATGGAGCGGGGATGGGGCCGGCGAGCGACCCATGTGAGGCTCGATTTGTTTTTGCTTTTTTTCCTTTTTTCAAAATGCAATTACATGTAATTTAGAAAAATAGACTATGGGATTGTGTATAATTTTAAATATGGACTATGGATTGTTGATAAATAGATTTATTTTATAAAATGGACTATGCATTGTGTATAAATAGATTTATTATAAGGATGGAGTATGGATTGTGTATAATTTTAAATAGATTTATTATATAAAAATGGTCTATGGATTTAATTTAATTAGTTTTGTTGTATAAATATGGACTATGGATTGTGGATAAATAGATTTATTTTATAAAAATGGACCATGCATTGTGTATAAATAGATTTATTATGAGTATGGAGTATGGATTGTGTATAATTTTTAAATAGATTTATTATATAAAATGGTCTATGGATTTAATTTAATTAGTTTTGTTGTATAAATATGGACTATGGATTGTGGATAAATAGATTTATTTTATAAAATGGACTATGCACGTGTATAAATAGATTTTAAATAGATTTATTATATAAAATGGACTATGGATTTAATTTAATTAGTTTTATTGTAAAAACAATTACCTATGATCAATTGTAAAAATATGGAGGAATTGTAAATTATCTATGATCAAATGTTAATAGTGAAGAATCCGGTGAGGAGGATTCCGATGATAGTGCTATAATTGGAGACTATGAAACTCCTCCGAGTACGAACCAAGCGAACCACGACCTCGTAGGCATCCCAAGACGATGATGTTGATTACTTAACCAAGCGATAATGAGGTATGCATGCACATTCACTCAAATTAATGTTTGTTTTGAAATTAAGATATACTTTAAATAATGTTTTATGTGTAGAACGATGAGCGATCCCGCCACGACGTCAGAGAGCATCTAACATTCTTGCCCAAGAGGCGAGAAGTCATTTCAGCACCACAACCTTGGTACTACTACTTTCTAGTAACCCAAAAGGAAATGTGGTCATAGAAGAAGAAACCAGATCCACGAAAGAGGACAACTTGTGATAGAGGTTGGGTGACAAAGGTGAGCCCGTCGAACCTAAGGGGATAGCCGCTAGGTTTGAACATCATCGGTGCAATTGTCGAGACCAATTGGGGTCTTGGATCACAACTAGTAAAGGCATGCCTAAGGCTACGAAGGATGTATTATGGGCCAAAGTGAAAGAAAAGTTTTATCAGGAAGGACGGAAAATGCAGGTAGAACTTTTGCTGAGGGCCTCTGTGGAAGAGCTCTTAGGAATTGGAGGTCTACACTTAATACTGAATTTGTCCAGAAAGGCAAGGATGCTAGGGATGTGTATGGTAACATTCCGCTAGCAGTCTGGGAAGAATTCGTGAGAATGAAGAAGAAGGCAGCGTGAGCTCGAGTGTCCAACAAAAGGAGAAGGCTATGAAAGCTGCTGAGAACCCCCATCACTTGGGTTCGGGAGGATATGCTGCCAAAATGGCAAAATGGAGGAAGGAGGAAGAAGAAAGGAGGGTAGCTGGTTTACCAGCTTTGTTTGAAGGCATGGATGAGCGTAGCAGGAATTGGATCCTTGCTCGAGTTCCGGCTATAGCACCTGACGGCAATGTTTCATTCCATAAGCCCACAACAGAACAAATTTATCAGAAGCTGGAAGGACTTGCGGAAATGCAAAAGAATGGTCTTTTCATGCCCGACAGGGAGAAAGATATGCTAACCGCGATCGGAACGCCTGAGCACTCTGGCCGTGTTCGAGGGATTTCTTCTACCTTGCCCTGGGGTAAAGCATTTCGTGAACACCGATCAAGTTATAAGAAGCGGGACCGTTATAAGAAGCAGCTTGAAGACAAGATGAGAGAAATCGCCAAGCAAGAGTTGATAGGCTTCTTCATACAACAACAACAAGTTTCTATTGGGCCTAGTGCAGAGAATGTAATATCTGGTGGTTCTGGACAGTCCCCAAACTTGATGCTTGCCCAGATCGGAGCCATCCCGACTCCAAGTAGTGTTGGTTCTATTGCTAACGCCAAGCATCCTGTGGATGACATTGTAGAGGATACACCATGCAAGTTGGTTATTCCATATGGAAGAAAACTAGATAAGTTTCGAGAAGTTGGGACAGCCATGGCACTAACGGGTCATGTGTTTCCGAATCCACCACCGCCAGAGTGTGCATGGGTTCAAGTTGTTTCGGTTTCTGATGAGTCGTGCGAGATTGATATCCCTACTGAGGATGGGATCGAGCTTCTCGGTGATGCGAGGAACCAATACATACTGTGGCATCGTCGAGATATCATACTTAATGCATCACCAAGTCCCTTGCAACCTAGCCAAGAACGAGTACCCCCCAGGATTCAGATGCTGCAATGGTCGAGTACATGATGGGTGGGGAACATGGAGGTAACAATGACAACAACATGACCTTCCAAGATGTTGCAGACGTCGGGAACACGGAACAACCTATGATGGGTGGGGAGCAGGAGTTAACAATAATGACAACAACATGCCACAAGCACCCTCCAAGCGATGAGAACACGAACAACCTACGATGGGTGGGGAGCAGGAGGTAACAATGACAACAACATGCACAAGCACCTCCAACAAACTCTCGATGAAGGGCATCATCACGAAATCTGTTCCAAGACCACCATCTCCTCCGCCATGTCCAGCAACCAAGACGCCAAAGAATACACCGGATGATAAACTCATATGAACCAAAGACGAAATCATCCGATGTTGACTTGTTCTTGAAAGCATCAAGAATAAACCTAAACGGGCTCCAAGATCCAGAAAGAATCACCTAATGTTCAAGTACTCAAGAAGGTACCAGATGAAAAATCTTTAACCCGCACTCTTTTCAAAACAAAAGGAGGAGCAACAATATGTTTTCGCTTGATGAGGTGCCCGACAAGTATGAGCATGGCAAACCATTCTTTTTTGGTGGCAATCGAACGAAGGGCCGCTGAATTGATGAGGCTGCATGGATGGATCATGCACGCCATGAAGCAAGGCATTCACACTATCACCGCCAATGTCCCGAAATGGGTGTTCAGAGCACTTTAGAACGGAAGGTTGCAATCGATTTCCGACGATTTGCATGCGATGTTCCACGTGACAAACTCGACATCAATCTCCACCATTTGGTCCATGTAAGTCAACATCCCTATACCACATACAAATCTATTCAAATCCATATGTATTGTTATTACCATCCTAAGTAAAATTTTTTGCATGTGATGCAAGCGTTGGATGAAAGGAAGACAAATGGGAGGTGGAAGGTAGCATATATGGACCCGCAACAAGTAAGCAAGCCACAACACACGTTCATAATGTCGGATCATCTAAGAAAGCAAATAGAGGAACAAGCAAAGACACCACAAGAGAAAGAAGAATTAACAAAGGGTTACGAGAAAGCTAAACTTCATGAGGTGGCTGTATACATTTCAAGGGTAATGAGGAAAAACCAACATAAGGATTCTATCAAGTGTGCTTACAATTTTGAGTAAGATCCTTTAAATAACTATTTCATCATTTGCCTTCATTTTTGAGTCTATTTATATTAATTATTTTAATTTTATGCAGTGATCATTTCATTTGCTTTCACATGTGTCCGAAGTTTGGAACTATGGGGGTCTTCGACTCATTACACTATTCAGAGGCTTCTTACAAGAAAATCATTGAGATTATAAGAAAGTAAGACAACTCAGTGCAATATATAATCACTACTGCGTGTATCGGCTATAGTTCAAATTGTATTACTAACTTATGTCTTTGTATCCTTAAAGTGCGATAGGCTATACATAGTCAATGGGCGACACAAGAAGAAAAATTGGTGATACGACATGCCAAATGGGTAAGAACATACATTAATAAGTACCAATCATTTTTATCGAGTTGTACATACATTAATAAGTACCGATCATTTTTATTTGTTTGCATACAAACAACCTCCTAGCAAAGTGCTATGTGGATATTATGTGTGTGAGGTTTTGAGAAATAATGGGGACGAATCCTGAAGACGTAAGCCTCTTGTTTGTACACAACTATGTATGTGCTAATTATGGTCCTGATGGTAATGCATAACAATCTTCATTTATTGTGTTTACGCAGATGCCTACCATTGAGGGATCATGGGGCAACTTGGTGACAATCAAATCACCAACATTTGTGCGGACATGGCGATATTCATCCTACGTGAGATTTGCCACGAGGATGGAGAATTCTTCGATAAAGAAGGAGTCTTGACATTAGACGATGCAGAAAGGTTACGTAGATGGGTGTCTTAGGGTTATCTATTATGCACGATGTTTTTTTGTAATGTGACTTATGTATACATTTTTATTTTAGTTTGGATTATGTGTTTATGAGACATATATTTGGATTTGGCAGTTAAATACAAATTACAATAAATTAAAGTGAATTCGGCATACAAATGCCAATATGAAAAAAATAATAGACGAAATGACAAATTATATACAAATAATAAACAATTATGGGAAATTATATAGAAAATGGGAAAAATGCTTTTAAGCAACCGCCGCTAAGATGATCATTGTTAAGCAACCGGGCGGTCGGTGACGGCACAAATGGCTGCCCACCGCCAGCACAAAAACCATTTCGGCTCAAAGTTGCTGGCCTAGTGTATGTAATCAGGTAATGGAGATATGCTTGAGATCAGTTAGATCTCTAGGTACCTGTGTGTCCTAGTCAGAGTTTGTGTTCCTCCCATGTTTCCCAGGCTCTTGCCATCATCGGGATCAAGCCCTCGCCTACAATCTCACACCCCTACAACCTCACGAAGATCAAGCTCAAACAATCTGGTATAAGACTTCACTGATCCGTTGTCTGATAACACCACCTCCACCGCTGCCTCCTCCCACCACTGTGCCATCGCCTCCCATTTCCAGCTCGCCACTGCCTTCATCTCCACCAGTCGTCACCACTGGCCCTGCTGCTATCTGCGCTAGATACCCTTACAACCGCGCTCACGATCTACAATAATAGATCGGCCACTTCGTGGCTCGCCTCACGGTGGTTGAAGTCTGGTCGCCATCATCTTCAAGCAATTAGCAGCCGCCGTGGCTGCTCAGCATCTCTGCCGCCAATGGGGTTTTTGTTGCGCCTCTTCTGCCGGCTACAACGGCGTTGCCACTCGGCCTGGCTGGCGTTACCAGGTCTCCATCTGTGCAACAATCCTCAACTGCTGCACCCACAACTTGGCCATTCGACATGCCCGGTTCTGACGACATCCATAACTAAGATCACAAAGTTTCGAGTTTGCCTGCAGTAGAAATTTTGGCTTAATTTGTTTCAATCCTGAATTCAAAAAAATAATTTTCTATTCCTCCGAGCCTCCCATTTCCACCTCGCCACTGCCTTCTTCTGCACCGTCGTCACCACTGGCCCTGCCGCTTAGCTGCGCTGGATACGCTTACAACCGCAGCTCTCGATCTACAATAATAGATTGGCCACCTGGCTCGCCTCACAGTGGTTGAAGTCTGGTCGCAATCATCTTCAAGTAATTAGCGGCCGTCGTGCCTGCTCCGCATCTCTGCCGCCAATGAGGGTTTTTGTTGTGCCTCCTCTGCGCCGACTACCACAACATCACCGCTCGGCCTGTCTGGCGTTACCAGGTCTTCATCTGCGCAACAATCCTTAACAGCTGCACCCACAACTTGGCCATTCGGCAGGCCCGGTTCTGACGGCATCCGCCCGGCATCATCTGTCATCATCTTGACGGCGTCGCGAGCTCGCTGTCGTCCGTGAACCAAGCCCTCGTCCTCCAATCTCACACCCCTATGACCTACGAAGATCAAGCTCCAACAACATTCTTTGTCTCAAAAATTCAGAGGTTGCATATAAAGGCAAAAGAGATGCTCTGGTTGTGTTGAGAGGGAATATGATAAGGGACGACATAGACAGGATAAGCTGATGTTGTCAAGCTTAAGATGTGTACTCCTTCCGTCCCGTGAAGAATGCAATCTTAGCATTTGAAAAAGTCCCACAAAGAGTGAAATCCTAGAAAATAGATCTAATTACCTTCCTAATTAAGTAATCGGATCTGATTTGCATGCCAAAACATACGGCATGTGGCTAAGAAATAGGGGTACTAGAATCTTTTTCGCAACACCACAAATTTGTCCTACAAAAACTAGAATTGCACTTTTCGTGGGACGGAGTGAGTAGGTGTGCGGCATAAATGGAAGCATATAAACAACAACTAATTGTTTAATTGTAAATATTTGAAGGTGGTTTATTTCCTCTCAGTGGAAGCATTTAAATGGATGCATAGAAATATAATTGGAAAAGAAAGTTAGCTTCAATAAAAGCTTCGGACATGTAAATTGAGAACCTGGCTAGGAAAGTCCTCCTTCGAGAGATCTGTCGTAGTAAAACTCAAGAAATGAAGCCATTGTGGAAGTATGCATGGAGTGTGCTGGTTTCAGGATAAGAGAAGCAGAGCAAGAAGCAACAATGTGACACATTATCGAGTGGAAATTGGAGGCATGAGCAACCGTAATTATCCAAGCTTGTGAGGTCGCTGCTGTGCACTGCCACCGACTCGCCAGATCCAGGCACAAACACACTCATATCCTGGGTTTGGTTCCATCTAGTTTCTCTCAATCCCGGCAGCACCTTTCATTCACACACAATTTTTGATCGTGACAGGATGGGACGCTAAAGAAGGCAATCAAGCCATGGCCGCTTGTGCCAAATAAACAAATGGATTTGTGTTTATAAAGTTCATTGTTTCATTTTGTGTTGACTTTGTGTTTATCTTTTTCTCAATTTAGTATTGGGTTGAAATAGATGGAACCATAAACCAGCCTTTGCTAAGCTTCAGGATTCAGATATCAAGCGGCATTGTGACTTTCTGACCATAGCTTCTATTGATACGAAACTCTTGTAGCACATCCTGAGAGGTGTCAGAGTTATTGGGATTCGTTGACACCATTTTGGACACATGTGTGGCTGATGCCGCGCGAAACGGAGATGCCGATGGAAGCCAGGGCAAGGAGCAGCCGAGATGCGACGTCGCAGTTGATAGAGCAAGATTTAGAAGTTGACAGCACGCATCAACAGTGTTCAGTCCAACTTGTGTACGAGTAATGTTTATTTTTGGTAGTGGTTAGTTTTCTTTTCTGTCGAAACTTGGATGTTGTCATCGACGACTAGGGATTTGTAATTTATATACAAATATTAGCCCTGTGGGCTTTGTAAAAACATCACACAACAATCTACTAAAATTGTCCTTTATATTATAATTGCTTTACTTCTTGAGGACTTCACCATTGCATCTACTTTCAAGTAATTTTCTTTTGTTTTGACGGATTCCTTCGAACCATGCAAGCAGGGCTGCAATCGCTTGACCTCTAGCTTGCTCGTTAGCTCTTTTTGTTACGTTTACCTAGTGCTGTCTAAGCTTTAACTACTAGATGCATCATTGTAGTTTTGTCTTGATCTCCAAAGAGTTACCAAATATATAAGTTTCTAGGTTTATAGAGATAGTTAATTAATGCACCAATTCATCGAACTGAGTATTAGTTCAGATCTATAGTCGCTGTAGGCTTCTCTGATCTGTACGAACGCTTCTTGAGGCTCAACATTATGCTCTTAGATCGTGGAAGCAAAGACGCAAAGCAGCTTTTCCTGCTTGACGACAAGTCTCAGTAGCCCTTTCATGTTATAAAGACATAGAAACCCAGATGAGGATATAAATTTGCAGTTCACTCACAGCAGGCATCGTGAAGCTCAAGAATAAAAACTGAAACCGCAATAGAGACAATTGTTTCTGTCACAACAAACCATGTGTGCAGTTTGATAACAGTGAATTCTTTGACTGCCAATGGAAAAAAGAGGCATCAGGATAGCAAGCAAATCATTCTTTTTTCTCCTGGACTGCAGATTGCAGCCGACGCCAATTAGAAGTGCAAGGATGGTCGTGCCTCCACAGCATTCAAAACGTGCCTGCCATGACTCTGGTGGAGCCTTGGTTATGCAATGAACTACCTGAAACAGTCTCAGCATTTTGCAGGGGATGCTGAATATTGCTGACTGCGGCATGTAACCGGAAAGCCCGTGTGCGACATCGTTGTTGCGAATTATATTAGTCCATCTGAGACTACATGCTCCACTGTTTAAATAATTTAGCCAAATTATATATTGAACCTACATTGCTCAGAGTGGTCAAGTCTCGTTGCTTTCATATGGCAAGTGGCATAGCTAGGGGGTATGCCAGTTGAGTTGTGTTACTTAGTGGTTAGTGCATATATACTGAATTTTATTGTCAAATTTGTTATTATTATTGATTGGTAAAATGAATTTACCGAATTGTATATGAATTTATTGTTGACAAAGCATCGTAATGCAGAGATCCGAACCCTCTATGTCATGCTCTAGTAGAGGAAAACTGGAGAGGCCTGCAATAAACTTCCCTGTTGAACGTGATAATGCAGCCATTGTCATGCCTGAAATTTACAATTCTGCCACGAAGAAAGATCCAAGCGAGCCCAGCGGCGGTATTATTAGGTGCACGTGGATCGAGCAACACCGGTGCCGTTGTCAACAGACATGGCGCCGCCCGCCGCAGCTCTCGCTCGACAGCCGGGAGGTCACAACGCCAAGGGCATGCTCTGGCCGTGCGAGATCCGATCCGGAACTCGCCCGCACCCGACACCGTGCCACCTTCCCCATTTGTGGGGGAAGAGCGACCATCGCCACTACGCTGTTTACAATCTTCAAATGTTGCGGGCTCTGTTTATTTTTCATGGGCATGTAAGGCTTAAAGGGTAGGTCCTTGCTTTCGATGGGGCAATAATCAGTTGTGATTACAAGTCTTGCAGACTCCCTGGGACATCTAAGATCATTTTCGGTAGAATTTTTTACTTTGTCATCAATTTAGACTATCACTATCACTACTACCTATAAAATGCACCAGTTATATCTTTTCTAAAGCCACACAAACAAATCACCCCAACAGTCATTAGCAAACTAAGTACACCCAACTAATTGCACCAGCAAACATCCACTTTCTCTCACTCACCCACGATCCAACGGCTCAGCTCCTCCGGATCAAACCTCAGCCTTTCCGCGCCTCCGCTCCACGCCCAGCCCCACCGCGCGTCTGCCCCTCCGCTCCGCCTCCGCCTCGCGTCACTCTCCCCATAGCGCGTTCACCCCGCGTTCGCCTCCCTACCCCGTGTCCACCAATGAGTTCCCCTCCCCTCAGAACCCTAGCCGCCACGCCGATCTCCCTCGCCATGACGCACCTCCCAACGCGGCCTCGCCCGTCGCCTCCAGCAGTGCTACCTCCACCTCCCCTCCACGCCCCTTGAGCGCCTTCCCAAACCCTACGACCTGCCTGCGGTGGCGGGCGGTGGCGTGAGCGGCGCACATGGTGGAGCAGCGAGGCGGTGAGCGCGAAGGAGAGGAGGGAGAAGAAGAGCGCCGCCGCTCGTCTTCGGATCGGCCGCCGGCCAAACCGGGCGGGCGCGGCCTCAGCGCCGGTAGGACCGAATCGGCGGCGACGCGGCATGGGATAGCCATGGGCACCTTCCTCCCGCTCACCTCACCAACCTCCACGGCTGCGCTGCCTCCACCCTCGACCCTACCGCCTCCCGGGATGGCCACGACAATTCGGTGTCGGCGGTGTCCCCGACCGCCCGCGGCCGTTCTTGGCCGCATGACGGTGTGCATCGTGCGGCGCAGCGCGCGAGATGGCAGCGAGCTGGCCGTCGCCTGGCCTTCGCGCCGACGTCGCGAGCTCCGCCTCGACCGCCTTGCCGAGGTTCGCACCGCGAGGACCTCGTCATCTGTCACGGCCCAATTTGGATGGCCCATGAGTGGCACATTAGCGCGTCGCGTGTTTAGTGCCACATTGCTAATTGAGCAAGGGTGGAGCCACCTTATAAGCCTTTGTCCACCAGCCATACCACCTCGGGTTAACCCTTTTACACAAGTGAGGACGAAAGTGTAAGTAGGGTGTTATGTGTACGTGTGCTCGCCCCTACGGAAGGGTTGGGCGGTGCGGCTTTGGTGGGCAAGGTGTTACAAATGTCGAGCCGACCCTCGCGCGGTTGGCGTCTGGTCGATGTGCGGACATAGGCGCATGGCGCGTGTGGGCCGAGATGGGACACCACGGCATGGCATATGGGTCGGCACTAGGCGTGCGGTCGTGCGCTAAGAGGAAGGTTCTGGACATTTGCTCGGGTCGGTGTGCGGACATATGCATGCGCGCGTGTGGGCACGGGATGGGGCACACGGCATGGCATATGGGTCGGCACTGGGATGAGTTGGACCGAGGACGTCGGGTTCTTTGAGGGGGTGAATGTCACACCGCCCAATTTGGATGGCCCATGAGTAGCCCATGAGCGCAGGTGCGCGTGTTTAGTGCCACATTGCTAATTGAGCAAGGGTGGAGCCAACTTATAAGCCTTTGTCCACCAGCCATACTACCTCGGGTTAACCCTTTTATACACTAAGCGAGGACGAAAGTGTAAGTCGCGTTCCTGCCGCCGGTGTTACATGTGCTGCTCCGGAAGGGCTTTCCGGGCAAGGTCTCGTGCGGCTGGCTTTGGTGGCAGGGTGTTACACATCTCGCCAAGCCGCGCCCGCTCCCGCCCTCGTCACTTACAGGTGGGTCCCGCTCCCCCTGGCCCGGCATTTTGGGACTATGATGATGCAATTCAGTTGGATTGGAGAACCATGGGATTCCAGAGGCTTTCCGCTTGGTTCAGTATAAATGATTTGGGCAAAAATGATATTTTTTATCGGATGCTGTCTCTAGGCGAGCAATTCGATGATCTTGTATAGACATTTCAGTGTTTGCAGCGTAAGCAAAGTATGTTGCTTGATTTTGGTTGCACAAGCCCAACTGGGAAGGTGGCGAATACGAAGGTGATGATGAACCGAGGTTCGAAGCGCTTATGCTGGCAATGGAGTTGGGAGCTGAATACGTTGATATTGAGCTCAAGGTTTGCTCTGCTCCCCATCCATTCATTTGAGTATGTGAATAACTAGAGACTAGGCTACTTCGCAGAAATAATTTGCAAAGGAATTGTCTTTATCTGATATTTCCGTAAGCTTAGAGAAATGAGTAATACAATATAGTGTACTCAGTGCCATTGTATCCTACTCCTACAAAGTATAATACTCTGTTGTCAATTAGATATCATCGAATTGGATCACATTTATGTGCAATTTACTCTCATAGTGTTTATGTTAAGAAAAACACAATGAGATGCCCATGGATTCCTACTTTCTACTTATTGCCTGCCTTTTGATGATATATCAAGTATAACAGATGCCAGGAGTGTGGTGATTGGTGGCCTTCATCTGCATCTGTTCCATTCCTCTGCCCTTAACTATTTGAAAAAAATGTCACTGTACCTCTTCTCTATTTGCTTCTTGTAAAATAGGAAATTATCTGCATACAATGGTAAGATAAAACTTGCTTTCTCTATAAGAGTTGGGACTATGCACATCTTATTTTAATTTATTGCCTTCGCAAGCAGTGTCACATAGTACATGTTGGAAGAATCCTATTAATTATTCTTGCACGTAACTATTCTTCTGTTCATTTACCTTTAGGTACAGTAAGAAATTAAAATCATTTACCTTTAGGTCTATATGCTTCAGTACCAATTTATATATTTACCTTTAGGTATAGTAAGAAATTAAAATGATTTTACAAAAGTATGGATATGAAATATTATCTTGTTACTGCGAAACTAGGAACGAACTTGATGAGTTATATGTATTGTCACAATTGGAAATAATTTATATGATATTCCTGTAACAATTTTGACATTTTACTTATAGGCTATAGCAAATATTTGTGTAGTGTTCTCTCATAAAATAAGAGTTGTCTCCTCATAATTTTATTTCTTTATGTTGGTTTTGTACCTTTACAGGCTATGATGAAATCATTTGAAGTTTCAGAACTGCCAGTTATGCAGTACACTTACGTTCACATGAAAGTAGAACCTATATAGTGCCCCTCCACGTCGCCACCGACTACTGCCGAAACATACTCCATAGATGAGATAAGTTGAAATGCAGAAAAGGTGGGCTTTCTTACTTGGGTCATTGTCAAAGTACCCAGTGTAAGTGAAAGTGAAATTTTACTTAGGGTGACCTATGAATGGAGTGCTAATAAGGGGCAATGATGTTCAACCTTTTCTGAATTGCATGCCATTGAGCAATCAAGGCAGCTGTGGGTATCTATTTAATTTGAGATGATCCCTCCCCTCTTGAAGCCTAAACCATGTCTTATTGTTTGTGGTTCTGTGCCTAGGATGGTCATTCAGATATGTGGCAACCAGCGCAGTTCCACTTATATTAGGATGATTAAATTGTGCAGCAAGAGGTACGAGGGATTGGCTTGTATGATCAACCAAAGGTGAAGCTGAGCCCACTTAGTGTTATTTCAATACTAACAAGATTGTCTTGCTGTACAATTCATAGTTTTGTTTGCCGTGCCGCCCTCGGCCATGCGCGGTGCTCAGCGGGTGGATTGGGGTTGGGGACCGTGGGGGTGTCTGTGGCGTGTCCCGGTCTTTGGGGCGTGGCCAGACAGCACGGGATCTGAGCTGCCAGTGACGTTTTGGTACACTCGCTGTTTCCTCCTCGTCCTTCTTCGCCTCGCTGTCGTCGTCTCTATGATTCGTTGCGGTCCAGTTATTATCTGGAGCCTTTTACCTGTATGCCATTATAAAAGATGGATGGGATTTCCCTCAGTCCCCAGGTTCCCATCTCTACGGTGCCCGCCGCGATCCGTTGCCTTGCACCGGTGGCGGCAGGGGCTGAGAACTGTGGGGTGTCGCCTGATGTGGCTTCCAGGTCGGGTTTTGCCGGCTGCGGTCTACTGCCTGGTGGATGGATGGATGCAAGGGTCTTGATGCCTTAGGCTATCCGCACTTGTCATACTCTATATATCACCCTCTACTTGTTCTCTGTTCCTATCATTACTACAGCTTCTGTGGCAGCCACACTACCACAGCGGTGATCTCTTTTGCCTGCTGTTGCCTCTGTGTGCTGTGCTGGGCTGTGAATATGTGGTCTGCTGACTGCTCTGCTTTGCTCTGAATGTTCCGCTCCTCCTTTCTGGCATTTGGATATGCAGTGCGAATGAGATCAAGTTATGAGATGAGATGCAAAAGAGGTGGGCTCTGTCTTGAGACATGGTCAAAGTACCGCATCGTCGCCCCAGGTCTTCATCTCTACGGTGTCGCCGATCCGTTGTATTATCTAGAACTGACTTTTGTTATAACAACATAACAAGGTCCACCTTGTACTAGATAGTTCAAGATTGATTTTTTAGTAAAATATTTTTTACATGACTGTCATTTTGTTATATGACCATTGTCTCTCATCTCCCTCTTCCAGGATTTGAGCGGTCGACAAAATGGTAAACCATTTCATGATGTCAAGCCTTGACAGGAAATGGAAAGACCAAAGAATTGTTCTTCTCCAGCGACCTATGTGCTATTGTAAAACATACGAAGAACTATTTAGCTCTTGAAGATAATGAAATTGTTCATATTAAGGTATTCTTTAATGGCTTCCTTGTTAGGTTATATGCATTTTTTGGTTTTTAAGTTGCTGGCATTTTTGTTTATGAAGCTTCCTCTATTTTAATTTGAGATTTTCTAGACTGATATCATCAATGCTATTCTTGATTTCTTGACGCCATGATAATATTCAAGAAATATAAGTCCATGTCTTCTATTATTCCTTGTCTTCTGTTATTCCTGGTTGGTTTGCATTGCAGGATGGCAGTGTATGGATCCTCAAGTTCGATCCTCACAAAGAGAAGCCTGCAACGAGCATTGGCTGTTCTTGAGATGGAAGTTGAGCAAATAAAAGGAAGTTATGATCACTTCATGTGAAAAACAAATCCATGACAGCATTTCTAGGTGATATGTCAATATGTTTCCATGTATTAGATGTCAACAAAACCATCAAGAAAGGGAAAGTGAGTAAAGGAAAATAATAAAATGGGCAAAGGTAGAGCCAAATATATGTGAATGTTGTTTTCTCTTGATGTATTTATTGAGAGCATAATTTCTCTTTTCAATTTCCGTCAACATAAGATTGAAATAGTTTTTATCTAAAACCGTAGCGTTAGCACGGGCAATTCAATAATGATTGCTCTGGTGACAACAAAGTACATATCCTTGAGCTCCTCTATTTAAAGAATTTACCATTTCGTGCTAATTGCATGAGACTTATGTAATGATGAAACCTTGTCGTTAGCGTGGACATTATATTTATGAATGCCTCAGTTATGTGCATGATCTTTTAGCTGTCCGTAGTAACGCACGGGCATTACACTAGTAAATAGAAAACCATGATTGAGGATATGGTGGAGTCTAGCTAGGATCTGAGGGATCAAGCATGCATCACCGTTCTAGCAATACCGAGCAGTTGACAGTAATGTCAACATGGTGTGTTCACTGATACAAACTCTAAATCTATATGAACTGGAGGCCTCAGGAATACCCCGTTGAGGCCACAAGCTGGTGCAGAAGGCCAAGAAGGGTGGTTAGATGCTTTACAGTGCAATGGATCTGTGTTGCTATGTTCTGTTGTCGGTTTTTGATGCATTGTTGTGCCAATCGTCGACTCATGGACTTGCATTGCCCCTATTAGATGAACAGAGACATTGGCCAACAGTTCATCTTGTAGCACAGTTGCGTGCAGTCATGCCACTGTTGCCGACTCTAAGGGCTCCTTTGGATGCTGGTGGCAAACGCACCCGTAGCTGCAAATCCCGACGGGGGATTCCACGTGCCACCAAATTTCCAGGGTGGCACTCCCCCGCTGCTTCCCCACCACCTGCCACCGTTTGGGAGACAGAGGATTCGCGAGGGGCAGTCAGCCCTGGCCGGCTGGCGGTCATTTTTATTAGCCACTATTGCATGTATGGGAACTATTGTATTAGCCACTGTCTCCAAGAAAATCGACTAGAAAAAAATCAAAGCAAATAAAAAAACAATCACATTGTCCTGGATGTCAATCACCTGACATTTGGCGCTGCCACCACACTTTTTTAAATAAAATACCAACCAAGAACACAACATACAAAGTGATCCCAAGTTAACAGCATCACTTTTCTATTTTTCTTCTGTAGCAATCACAATGCATTTTGCAGATCATACCACTCATCATTATTACATTTCATCCAGCTGGACTAAAATAAAAATAGCAGATGCTCTTTGCATGTTTTAAGCATCTACTTAATCAAATACAAAACTGTACTCTTAACTTAATTGTTGCCACATAATCTAATTATTGTATAAGAGATAGCTAGTAAAACAAGCCGAGGACCTTCCCTCCAACATTCTTTTGCCTATTCATCTTCTTCAACACTTTACTGTTCACATTCTAAAAAAACAAGGTCAGCAGACATACACAATCAAACACAAAATGTTCACTCTATTCATGTTTGGTGCATAAATATATGGTCCTAACAAACATACAGTACACATGGATCATTCATATCTGTTGCAACATCGTGGCAGTATGACCACAGAAGATGCAAGATACTGGAAGCAGTCCAAATGAAAGATAAGAATGGGCCTTGCTACAAAGTCAGAGACAAAACAAAGTGCCTTGTAAGTTTTGCAACAGCCTAAGGAACAAAAGGGCAGTGCTACACATAAGAACACTGGACAAACAAAGTGCCTTGTAAGTTTTGCAACAGCCTAAGGAACAAAAGGGCAGTGCTACACATAAGAACACTGGACACTCATAATAACAGAGTACTAGAAGTAAACATATCAAGGAAATTCATGGCATCAATATACTGAACCTATCAATCAGTAGCCGGGATGTAGTTTTTGCACATGTCATATAGATTGGTAACCTGTGTGTTAGGCTCATCAGAGAAAATTAAGGTAGGATACCAATCCAATGGCACAAGATATGTTCAGTTCAGAGATGCTACCGCAAGACTACGTTCACGCAATAATATAGTGTCCTACTAATATAATGAGCTACAGATGACATAAGGCCTTTGCCATGTGTTAATGTAGGCAGTAGGCTACAAATATCCTACTTATAGTCATGTGTTAATGTAGGCAGTAGGCTACAAATATCCTACTAGCTGGTAAGGTAGGAAAAGCTCAGCCTGACTTTTGAGCAGCAACACACAGTAGTAATTACACAAGAATTGTGCAGGTAGCAATCGTTCAGTTGCGAGCACTACACTGGCAATACGATCCATGCATATAAACTAACCAATCTGCAAGGCATGCGGCATGCCGATATAAGATATCCAAAATTCAGAGATATGATGAATTGCTCGAATCTGAATGTTGATAATGCAACTTGAGATGATGGAGAAATGAGAATACATCAAAGCATATGTAAATAATACCGCCTAATATAATATACCAGATAGAATCGTAAGGAAACTAGGATGTGAGAGTACCTCAGAGAAGAAGGCTAACACAAGCATATTCTTAGATGGATACAAAATTCTTGCAATCAGATGGAGTACATTGTCTTAGAAGAAACAATTTCACCATACCATACCCCAGAGGCTAATGCCATTAATCTAACAAAACCTCAACAACTTCAGAATAAACCGAAGAGACCAAAATGTTATAGCATCCTGGAGCATAATTGATAGGAGATCTTGCTACCAATACAACAGTTTTAACCTTTGACAAACTGAGGTGACCCATTACATGCTTTTTTCAGTGATATGAGCAAGGTAAGATGAAGTATGTGAATCAATCAGGCAAAACATCCATTGACATATGACTGTACGAGTGCAAAAACCTTGTCAAGTATTCAGACAGTATGGTGTGCAGCAAGGAAAACTAGATCATAAGAGCAATTAGTTCCACTGGTGGAGCTAATACATCAAGATCGATCTAATCAGGAAAGATGAGGAGATGGAGAGGGGAAACTCACCAAAGATCGAGAAGGACGGCGGCGCTTGGTCGCTGGCCAAGGTGGTGTCGGGGAGGAAGAGGGTGGTGACGAGGTGGAGGGCTGGACGAGGAGGAGGGCGGCGAGGTGGAGCGGACAGGGAGGCGGCGACGAGGTGGAGGGCTGGACGGCACGGAGGAGGGCGGCGACGAGGTGGAGCGGATGAGGAGGAGGCGCGATGCGTCGCCTGGACGACAACGAGGAGCAGCGCAGCGGCGACGTGGTGAATCGAGCGTGGAGGGGGCGTGCGGGAGTAGCGGCGTCGTTGTGGAGCGGACAGGGAATCTGCGGGGCGGCGGCGTCCGGAGTCGGGAGGTGGGGAGAGGATGCCCGGGGGAAAAGGGGTGGCTAGGGTTTTGATGGCCCGCGGATGTGGGCTTCCAACCGACCGAAATTTTAGCCCGTGCCTCCATTCCCACGCGGGCCGCCTGTCCGGGGAAAGGTTCGGGATCCCGGAGGGATATTAGGTTCCCAAAGGGGCCCTAAAGGATCTAGTGCGCCCGAAGGCCAAGGAAGCAAAATAAACAGGGTACGCTGTTCTCAGTCACATTGAATTCTGTTGGCAAAAGACTGGCCCTACTAAGATAAGTCTAAAATAGTTTACAAATTTTGCTTAGTTAATTTTTTATGTGACGAATTTAGTCATGGACCCGACGACAATAGAGTAGGATCAATCTGATGTACGGGACATAGTTGGAGACACAGAGTTTGCCTTTTTTTTTTCTTTTCTTAACATGAAGAGTGCTTATTTGCATTCAGTGGCCATACTGGCATCATTGCTCGATGTTTGTTCCTGACCTAGCCCACCAGCAATTTATCTGGGTTGACTAATTAGGAAAGTATGTTGGTAAACCAAGACTAAATGATGTTTGATCAGAGTGAAGGAGCAATATGGTCAATTGTTCACATGTTATTCCTATCAGTCGTGTTTACTGTCCCCTACATAGGATCAATTTCTTTGAGTAACGAAAAAGGTAATAGTGAAATAATTTGTTTGCCTGCCTCGGAAAAATAGTCTAGTTGGTAGTGAAAGATCAAACTAAATCAGTCGTTGATGATTTCTACTGTATTCTTCCTATTGAAATTTTAAAACTTTTAAAATCTCTAGGTATGGGAAATCAGGGTTTGTTAGAAGATACGTATCACCATTGATCTCACCAAAATGTGTAGTTCATATATATTAGTCTCACAGGCTAGTAAAATTTGTCTCACAACCTTTTTCCTAAATCAATGGCAGTCACTAAATACCTTTTCCTTTAAAAAGAAAAATGTTTGCCTCAAGATTTCTTTTACTACACCTTGATCTGAGCAGATCATTAAATAATAAATTATTACATTGAATCAGATAGTTCATCTACGTCATTGTTTTCATTGTTTCGATACCTTGAATCAGGGGAATGAAAGAGGTTTGAGATGCAAGAGCACAGACAACGTTAACCCATTACACATTGTGAGTACAGATAATATGGATATATGGATACTACAGTAGCAAGGTCTGCTATGCATGAGAAGCATTGGTATTCTCTTTCATGTAGATAACTTGGTTACGTCAGTGCAGCCATAGCCGAGTGCATACTCTGTGCAGGGTCACGTCAGTGTGCTGATGATTAGAAATATTTTGAGTTTCAATTTGGTTTGTCAGGGTTCTAGACATGAGAAGGCCATGGCTTCAAGAAACATCTTGGCGGGTAGGAGGTGATCGTTGTGGCTTGAGCAGGGGGGACTGGGGTGACACACGCGGTTGGCTCTGTGATGATGCAAGTGTGGTGAGGTTAGAAAGATTTGGAGTTTTGATATGCGCAGCGATGCATGGGCTGATATCTTTAG